>SNQJ01S0110909.1:0-28645 GCA_010110895.2 Picea sitchensis | reverse complement strand
AGGGTGGGAGTAAGGAAATATTATTTTTATTTTGTAAAATCGTTCTCATGTTTTAATTTAAATTTCTAGTTTCAAAATTGTAGAGAATTCCTTACTATTTAGTTTTCACTTTAATAAACTAACTTGTTTATATTAAATTTTGTCAATTATTTTATCCTTCTCTTTGTAAGTGAATGTATATAGTAAGTTTCTTGTTACAATTTTAAACTTATTTCACTTTATTTATCTTGTGAGTGTATATATACTAAATTTTATTTTGATTTTGTTTCATCACTTTTTTTTAATATTTTAGTTTTATGATGTTTCTAAATTGTAGTAAGGTATGGGTGTTTAATGTTTGCATGTTTATCAATAACATACAAATTCTTATTTTTTTATGAATTCAATTCTAAATACACAAACCATACCGTCATCTATGATACTTTGTTCAGGTATTTGGTGATTTGTAAGTCATTGTCGGGTGGGTAGGAAGTTCAATTTATTATTGTTCAGTTCATTTTAATGTTGGTAGAAAGAAATATGGATGTTGTTTTTGAAATTTCATGAATTTAATATTAATTCCATTTCTTTTAGAAAAAACGTGGGTGCAGATGCATTAGCAAGTATTGAATTGATATAGCACCATTGAAGGATTTATTTTAGTAACCAATAGCTAGTTGAACTTGATTATAAGTCTTTATGTTAGAAAAATAGGAATCAATGTATCATGGAAAACCAAAGAGAAGATAATTTAAAGTGTATTCTTTGATGACAAATAATTCACAAAATCATTTTATGACTACAAAATGGAATGATTGGTGTAAATAAAATAAGATTCCTAGGAAAGACAAGTTTTAGGAGTAGTTGCTTTCATTTTGAGAGAGAATTTAACATGAAAAAAAAATAGTTCTTCCATGCAATGTAAGGCTGTAAGTCTTAATACCAAAGTGATATTAAGATTGTAAATGTGATTTTTTGTGTTATGAACCTATAGCGAGGTCGAACATAAAAGTATTGAAGTAGTCTAAAGACTTATTCGCTTAGATGTATTGGGAATCAAAGACATAAAAGTATTGAAGTAGTTAAAAGACCACTCAAGCCAAGAACTAATCCCTTTTAGAAGATGTTATGAAAGTTTCCTCGATCATTGGATCCTTTTCCAAAGATGAATAAATAATATCTAGTATTTTAGTAAACATAGGTGAAGAGAGAAGCATTTAAAAGAATTAGAAGATGTTATGAAATGTTCCTCGATCATTGGATCATTTTCAAAAGATGAGTCAATCATTGATGTTTCTCTAACATTTTCATCTTATGCATCCCTTGCTTACGCACTTACTCAAAAGATAAGGAAGGGAGCGAGTTTTCAATATCGTCTATGAGCATGGATCTTTTAGGTTTTGAACTTGATTATCTAGTGGTTGAGAAATAATATTTTCATGGCCAAAGTGGTTAATTAGTTCAAAGACTTACATCTTGAAAATATAGATAAAAGTGATTTTTCCTCATATGGTTGTTAACTATGTTTTACTTAAATGGAACTTGGTGAAAGGCAATGAAACTGGTATCAATGGGAGTGAAATATTTATATTATTGATTGCACACATCGTTCTTTATAAAGGTTTATCAAGACGATCCATTGAGAGGTAAGATCAAATTAATGTTAAAGAAGAAATTTGGTATAATGAAGTATCAATGTATGCAACATATGTTCTCTATATGTCTCCTAAAAGAAGGATTCATGGTAGAATGATCTCAAATATCATTTGTAACTTGGATTCAATCATAATTACTATAGTGTGAAAATATAAACAAAACATCTTTATACTTCCCTAGATGGAAAAGAACCAATATTACCTTCATGGTAATCATTTCAATGAATGAGTTCTTCTGAGATGAAAAGTCAAAATGATGTTTTGTTAAATTTTAAGGAGAGGATACAAAAGGATCATAATAATATTGTATCTCAGCATAAGATTGGTAAGAACCAACTTAAATGCCCCTATAGTAGTAGATACTTTTAATTCATTGATCTTATCCTAAAGTGGGACAAAGAATATGAGTCAAAATAAAATACATTAAGTTTTTATAGCTTTGGCACAGATAATTTTAAGTGGCTGAGAAGACTCTTGATTCTACTTTCTGTCAATGACCATTTATTGAAGTGGTATTTCAATTAGCTCACTATTAAGGTGGATGGATTTTACATAGTAGTTTTATTTATTTCTTCCAATTTTCCTTTCAAATTTTAATGCTTTTGTATATTAGTTTTCTTAATTTGTGTAAAAGTATTTTTTTTTTCTTGGTTCAGGTTACGTTTTTCTGAAAATTAGATTAGTAATGGGCCACACTACTCTTTTCTTAAATGTATACTTCTTTTCTTTTATCTTGCAATGTGAAATAACACTTGGAGGAGCATGTTGGTTGAATCCAAGCAAACTTCTTCTATTAAACTTGAATTATAGTATGGGAAGAGATAGAATTGAAACTACTATCGATTGCTTAAATGTATACATTTCTTTTTTATATTGCAATGTGAACTAATACTTGGAGCATGCTTGTTGAATCCAAGCAAACTCCTTGTATTAAACTTGAATTATATTATGGCAAGACATAGAATTAAAGTGGGAAAAGCAATGAAATTGCAAGAAGAATCCATAATAGTGGTGTACCTTGGGGAATTTCAAATTATAAACCCTTTGATGATCCCAATACCGATCTTGACCGACGAATCTACTTGTTGGATAAATACATTGACTACATTAAAGAGAATTGGTCATGTGAAAGGTGAAAAGTCAAAAGTATAGGTTGAAAATGCATAACGTGATACTTATGCTACTTAGGCATGGTAAGTTAATACATAAATCCCAAAAGTATGGATTCAACCCCATCAACTTGTAAAGATATGTTTATTTCCTTGAGCATACTAATCAATAAATGAAGCACTAAATGAGCCCATTTATTTATTGAAGGTCATATTCCCTCTAATGAAATGATCCATCATCAAGGTATCCAAATAAAATGATGGATATGTCATGTCATCTCCCATCAATGCAAGAATCAAATCATTTTTTTGGGTAAAAAATTACAGTCTCTCCCTCATTATTCCATCTTTATTTTCAGTTTTCACTCTTGTCACATACCCATAATAATTTATTTGTTGTTTTACAATAATATTTTGTTTTTGACTAAGCAAAGTGTATTACTCTTTCATTTTGACCACATAAGTTTCATTAATAAGATATCGCTTGCAATTTTTTTGTTTTGCAATTTTACTATTTTATATTTGTAACACTTTCCATGTGCAATATCACTAAACTTGCTTGTCCTATGTTATAAACTTTATGGGTTAAATTCTAGTCCATATTGTATTTCATTTGTTATGGCTAATAATTCCCATGTTATATTCCATGTGGTGTAATTTATGTTTTGATAATCCTCGTTTATTATTCCAAAGGTTATTGTTATAGGACCCTTGTCATGTCCTTGTTTTCCTATAGCCTAAGATGGTGGATTAACCACATAATTGGTAAGGTATAGTATAGCCGATGTAAATTAATTGATGGCTTGTCTCGACCGATAAAGCATAATTTAGGTGAATAATTAAACAAGCAGTTGGATGATAATCACATCGTAATTTAGTTTTTTCTGGTCAACGTTAATTATGTTATGACCCTTGATACAAGAGTGGTTGGTAGTTGTTAATGTCGAGCTTATCGCACCATGTTTCTTAATTATACTCCTATCTATAGCCTCTCAAGGAAACCCTCCCATGTTTTAGGTCCAACCTTTGTTGGACACAGTGGCACAATATTTTCATTGATGTCAACAATGTGCAGAAGACTCCAGTATAAACCCAAATCTCAGAAGGAAAGACATTAATCAAAGCTCATAAGGGAGAGTGGATTGCAGAAATGGTATCAGATTGAAATCCCCACAATAAAACTTCAAAATAATCAAGGAAGAATCTTGTCCGTTGATATACTTCTGAGGAAAATCTTGGACCGTCAGATCATGCACAAGCTAGAGCCTACATAGAAGAAACCCGTGTGAATAATCGTGGAAATATTATTGTCCATTCAAATTTTGAAAGTAATCACAACCATAGGATCAGTTAGAACCACTGACCAAAGCCAAGTGGAAGGATAGTGTAAGTTTCGGGACATTGGAGATAAGGAAGAGGAACAAACTCATGAAGTCATGCCAACAATTAGATCAAGGAGGGACTTTGGATGAATTCTCAACCATCTAATTGAGTTTAGTGTAAGGATGGTGTAAGCAACAAATATCCTGAAGTCTCAAATTAAACAAACTATTGTCAACCGTTGATCTGGAATGAAATAGGGGAACTCTCAGATCACAGTAAAGGGAAGGATATGGTAAACTCTAGTGTTGACCACTCTAGCGAAAAGAATTCAAGAACATGTAAGTTCACCCGAAGGCCGGAGCCCCGGATTTTCGAAGTGAATGATGGCCATCAAATCTGGACAATTCATGGTGGTCATTGTATGAGGATAGGTGGGTCCAATTGTGGTCAAATTTGGCGTTGACCACTTCGGCGAAGAATGGTTTAGAACATGTAAGTTCACCCAAAGGCTAGAGCCCTGAAGTACCGAAGTGAATTAGGGTCATTGGATCAAGAACTCAGGTGAGAACTAGACCGTCCTATATAGATTAATGATCCAAAGAATAAATACATATGGCATGTCAGGAGATCCACGTCAGCAAGGACACATGGCGTTAGAAAGCTATGTCACTCTAGGAGTATGTCCTTCGAGGATATGGAGTTTGTCCTACGAGCAACTACCTAAAGTGTCAAAGGGCGAAGTGGCAAACTAATGTCAGTCGTTGATATAAGAACCTCGAGGTTCTCTCATTACAGTTAAATCAAGCATAGTGGAAGGATAGAGTAAGCATGAGATGTTAACCGACAACAAGAGGTCATTGTCATGTTACGACTTATTCGGTAGGTAAACCTTCGCAGGGATTGAACTACTTCATAGTTCAAGTAGCCGGAAGTCCCGGAGTCATGAATAGTCAAATACCCGAAGAGTGGGAGCTCCTTTGTTCCTAATCCCACAGTCCTAGCTCTTGGAAATGTGAAGGTTATTAAGAAGGGAAGTGCTGATAAGAAATCCAACGGAATTTTCTCCAGAAGAATTAAAATACTGCAAAGGGTGGAATCTCGAAGCGCCGAAGGGAGAAGTTCCAAAGTGAATGAGAATCACCCATCTCAATGTGCAAATAAAACATTACCATCAATATTGATAAGTAACTAAGAACTCATTTGGATTATCTCTTAGACACTGCCTATGGTCGTATGAAATAGAGGTCTCGAAGTGTTTCTCTATGAAATTTTACACACAAAATAAGAATTTGATCTCGGTCAAGAAGGAACGTTGAACCATATAAGGATATGGGATTTGACCTGATTTATCTTAAGGACTTCAATACTTGCAATGCATTGAAAATCTAAGATATGATAAAATTAATTTGAGAATTAAATAAAGAGGCACAGGATCAAGTTAAAATGAAATTGATCCATTTTTGTGATCGATTTATGAAAATCCCTATCACTAAATAAAAAAAAAATCACGATAATGTATGAATAATAATGGAAGAAAAACAAACATTATTATTGCTAACTTAAATTAAGAGGTGCAATGGTACAAAAAAAGGACACATTTCTTCAATGCTCACACTAGTTGGAATTCTATATAAGCAAGAAGGAACAGTGAAGAAGAGGTGTCTTTGTAATCCAGATCAGAATATCAAAACATAAGCAGAGTCCAAGAAGATGAACCGATGATACTAATGCACTGAGGGTGGAAGGGAGGAGCAAGGAAGGATTCATACCCTTTAGTAGATAAGGGAGTTGGTGCTTCCTAGCGTTGGTTCCTTAAATACAAGGGAGTTGGTGCTTCCTAGGGTTGGTTCCCTGAAGTAGGGGATTTGTGTCTCCTAGAATTGGTTCTCTAAAAAGGATCGGTGTCCTTCATTATTCTTTATAAAACCTTGTAATTCATTGTTAAGAAATTATAAACTAGTCAATAGGGCTAGTCAATAGTTTACAAGGTTTTGACTAGTTTACAAGGTTTTGACTAGACCTATTGACTAGTTTATGTTTTGATAATCCTCGTTTTGATAAACCTTGTAATTCTTTATAAAACCTTGTAATTCATTGTTATGGTTTGGCATATAGTTGTTGCTCCTTTAGTAGTTGTAGCACCTTGTCAACATGTTGCACATGATCCTCCCAAGATTTTCCATAGATTAGTATATCATCAAAAAATACTAACACAAATTTTCGAAGGAAGGGCTTGAAAATGGAATTCATCAACCCTTGGAATGTGGAAGGTCCATTTTTAAGTCCAAAAGGCATGACCAAAAATTCATAATGGCCTTCATGAGTTCAGAATGTTGTTTTTGGGATATCTTCTTCCTTCATTCTGATCTGATGATACCCTGAATGGATATCCAATTTTGTGAAATAGATTGCTCCATGTAGTTCATCTAACAATTCATCAATCAACGGGAATGGGAAGCTTATTTTTAATAGTGATCTTGTTGGCTCTCTATAATCCGGACACATATACGCCATGAGCTATCTTTTTGAATACCATTACCACTCGTGCAGAGTAAGAACTTTGGCTGGTCTAATAATGCGACCCTCAACATTTCTTCAACTATGAGCTCAATTTCACTCTTTTTGGCAAAAGGGTATCTGTATGGCGATGTTAGGAGGAACACTCCAGAAATTAGGTGAATTTCGTGATCATGATTTTAAGTGGGTGGGAGACCTTTGGGAATATCTTCAAATACACTGGAATTCTTAGTCAATGATCCTTTGGAGATCTGAGGAATAAATGGCTTAGATGCTTGTGAGACATCTAGTGAGCATAGTTGTGCAATAATGCCTTGATGCCTTTTCAATAATTTTGTCATCTTAGTTAGAGCTTATCACCTTACCAGACTTCCTTGTGATACCTCTTAACTCAATTTATTTTCCTTCAATGAAAATTTCATGAAAAGTTCTTGAAAATTAAACCATTGTTCCTAATGATTGCTTTTAACCATTAGTTCCCTAATTTTCCACATCTACAACCCATGGGTATGAAATCATTGGACTATTCATTACATATTCCCCATAGTAAGATTGATCTTATTTCATTTTCTGAAGGCAATTGATAGTTCCTCCATATGATCATTACTTGAAACTCATTTGGATATACCTGAAGCAGTGGATCTTTTGGTATAATTCTGGTGAATGAGATTATGAGTGTTGCCAGAATCAATTGGGACTATTACCTTTTCTTTTGATGTAATATGTATATGGAGGTCTTGAGGGTTTGGGGAGTGTTAATTCTAGCCAATGCATTACCACAGATCTCATTAAGTCCAACTCTTAGGGCAGAAATTACTTCTATGTTTTCATCAGAGATTGGTTCTTGTTCTTGTTCTTCTTCCTCTTCACAATCTATGTAGAATAATTTCTTCTCACCACACTTATGTCCCTTACCTATGGCCTAGCATGCAATTAAAGCAGAAGCCTTTTGCTTTTCTTTCCTCAATTGTTGAGGTATCAACCTTGTAGGTTGAGGTGTTTTGGAGAAAGAGCATTGTTCTCTCATAGATGTTAGGATAGGTCCTTCTAGTAACCATGTATTTTTACTTTCAACATTTCTTGCCACCTTGAAATGCATTCTCAATGATTTGGGTTCCCAAAGTGAACCTCATGTTGAAGATGTTATCCTTCAAAAGTTCCTATGAATACATCAATCAAGTGCTCATGGAATGTCAACACATATTCTGGAAGTTCCTATCAGTATTATGTTAACATAACCCTTTTACTTGGGAATTTATCAATTGTGCTAAAAAGAGAATTATTTCTCCTGTATATCCTCATAATTGATGTCATTTCTTCATTGAAAGAAGAATTGTCAAGTGGCCGAGTGATTTCTTGATAACAAAGTCATCGATACCATAAATATTGATTGGGTTCTAAATATAAAGTAATTAGGTACCTTTTGTTTATGTAGCACATTATGGAGATCAAAGAGAATTGCTCATTTGAAGTATCCATGTGATTGAATTAGTTTAGTCAAACTTCCTCATATCAATCTTAGGAAATGGTTGGTCTTCAAACCAAAAGTTGGAGTTTCTCCATTCTTAATTCCACCTTCCTTGTGTCCTCATCATGAATTCCAAGGGGATGAATTTTTCACTTTTGGGTGTCTTCATTAAATTTTCATTACTTCCATGATCTTAGCTTCCATTGAATCCATCTTAGTATCCAACAGCTTCATTAGATCATCTTAGTATCCAACAAACTCTGTGAATCCATCAGCTTAGTTTCCATTGAATCTATCTTATTTTTGTGATTCATTTTATGTCCCACTTGTTTTCTTCACCTTCATCAAGAGTCCAAGTAGAGTTTTACGGAGCTTATTTGGTGTAGAAGTTCCCCTTTTGGGTGTCATGTTGGCCGTGTTTGGTGGTTACGCTGAACAATGTATTTCTTACATTTGTATCTCCCAGTGTATGAGTATGAAACTCTTATGTAATTCTCTCTAATATTTCTTCTACCCTTGATACCCTTGGTCTGATCAAAATTGGATGTGCCAAGGTCAAATTCTGATAACTTCCCCACAACACGATTTTGGCCTTTTCAAGGGAATCTCCACTTGTATAGTGTGCCCTTTACAAATAATTGATATAAAATTTTGAAACTTCGTGCCAAAATACTCTGATGGGTCCACAATCCAGTAAGAAAATAGTCCCCGCGCCAATTTTGGATACTCTAGGAAGAAGTTGATTGTTTTACCTAGAACACCTTCTTGAGACTAGTCAATAGGGCTGATGGGATACCCTATCTTACATGGGGTGTATCTACAAATTTAAGATGACCAGGAAGATGAAAGTTTTACCAAAGATAAAATACTAATTTACATCAAATGGTCTGGAGGGTCTGAAGCGTTATAGAAAAATTTGTATAGAGAAGTCCCGCTATGACTCATTTCGGGATGATTCCAGAACCCTATCTTATGCGGAGGTTGTATCTCAAGAATTATAAGGCCTCAAAATTTGAATTTTGAACCCAATAGTACCTTGATCCTTCTACTAAATACCCTCAGCGGGTTCAGCCAAAGGCGTTGTGAAAAAGGTATAGCTAAATTCCACAGTGTGTGTCTCAGGATGTTAGCTTGAAACCCCAAGACCTTGAGCTATGATACCATATGTTAGAACCAAACATCAATATAGCATATAGAAACCTGAGAATAAGTACTCAAAGCCTTGAAAAAGAGAGATAATTCGGATAAGCCTCATGAGGGGCAACCTCCTTACCACTTAAATGTTCAATTACAGATGATTCAAAATGAAAATGTCTCTTTGGAATGTTCAAGTACAAGATGATTCAAAATGAAAATGTCTCTTTGGTATATATAGGAGACTAGGAGGTATAATTACAAATAATGGCCTAAAGCCGACATAATTAAAATAACATTACTAATCTAAATTACAACTAATGGCCTAAATACGACATAAATAAAATAGCATTACTAATATAATCTGCCCCAATTAAGGGGTAATGAGCCAATATTAGGGCTTAACATTCATGTTAATTATATT
Organism: Picea sitchensis; assembly: GCA_010110895.2. Lineage (NCBI taxonomy): Eukaryota > Viridiplantae > Streptophyta > Pinopsida > Pinales > Pinaceae > Picea > Picea sitchensis. Next base: position 19,036 of record SNQJ01S0110909.1, on the reverse strand, counting down.
TATATAATTGATTTTAAATACAAATCCACTGTTGATCTATTGTGGTAATTAATAAAATATCAAAGTAATTTCTTATTGTTGAAAAAGTGTAATATTGATTCACCCCATCATCTCAGTATTTCCAACAAACTTCTTGGAATGACAATTGGGAGAGAAATTCCTGACCACCTCACACAGATTTCAATCATTCAATTCACTCTTTGGTAACCTTCCAACAAAAGACGAGCGTTCCTTCTTGTTTGAGTTAAATGGGTATAGGGTTTAATTTCTTTGTCTTTTAGATTCCTCTATTGTGTGCTTGGATTTTAAATGTTGCATACCAAATCTACATACATTATGTCTTCAATGGAGTTATTTTTTTAGCGTCACTTAATCGTTTGGGATCCTGGGCGTAATCCTAGTTAGAGATTTTTGTCCTTATCTTGTAAAAGGATGTTGTGATTTATGTTACAGGTTTTCCTTCTGTAGTTTGTCAAAGGTTTTTAATTGTTGAAAGTTTTATCGATCATGCACGCATTTACTTTATTCTTTTTAATACTCAATCGTTGCCACTATTATGACTTTATCTCGATTTTTGGTCGGGAATCCTTACAGGGTGCTCTAGGTAATGGTTGCGAGCATCCTGGTTACATTTTTCTTATTGTATAATTTATTCTGATAAGATAGATATTTTGGATACTTTGACTAATGATGGGCCTTTGTTGTGTACCAGGGTATCCATCAAGAACAAATTTTGGTTCCAGCTAGTCAAATATTTATTCTAGGGGAGTTTCATTGCGGGGTTCGAGCTACTCGTGGTAAACTCATACCCTAACTCTATCATCATTTTTGTAAAATTTTTGGTTCCCTTCTGCAAAGGTTGTGCGTCAATGAAGGTATAATTAGCCAAATTGACAGGGTTTTATCTTGAATCAACCGTCTAAAATCCCTGTAAGTATTTTTTACTTCTCATGTTTTCCTTTCTAAATGTGATAAATTACCTTACCCAGGTGCTATACTAATTATTTTATTTGAAAACCTTGTTGGAAGGTGTTGGCTATGTCTTCTCATCCAGGGAACTCAACCTTCGAGAAGTAATTTAGTTTCTATAATAGACCCCAGATATGGATGATGGATTGATACAACTTTCTATATTCGAATTAGCTGGGTGGTTACCTATCATATGTTTTTCGACCCCATTTTGGTCTATTTAAACAATAAGAGTGTAATTTGTTTGTTTCTCTCTAAATCGTTTGGAAAGATCCTATGGGACTCTGGCTGTGTATGAGGGCTATGTTATTTTTGTTGAAATTTAAACTATGACTGGGCTATTCCCCCGTGTATCTTAAAAGAGTAGTCACCCACGTTAATTAAGAGTCATGTCAAGATAGTGTAGCTATATTAAATATTAATGGAATCTCCTTGTGTATTCAGTTTATGGTCATGAATAGTTTCTATCCTTTACTTTCCATGCTTGCATGATTTTTCTTAGTTTCCTTCTTGTTTTAAAATGGTTACAAAACCTATCATGCTAGTTTGATTATAAAACTTGTTGTTAGATATGTAATTGTTACTATCTTGTTGTAATATTTGATACCTTTAACCTTCTATATATTCTATATTTTCTTCTCAGCAATAACATTATCGTTTAGAGTCTGTCCTCTTGGTTGTATTTCAAACTATATAGTATTCCTCTATACTACAAATCTATTAATTCTATAATCATATTTCCTGCATTTGAATCTGGTTATGTATATAATTGTTTCGTTCTAATATACATCATGGCAATTGTATAATAATAGAGTATCTAAGAACTACAATTGAACAATAATATAACTAGAATAAAATATCCGTAAATTATGAATTGAACCATAGTTTAACCAGAATAGAATGGAAGAAAAACCTGTAAGTGATATTTCTCTAGGGAAAACACACACCAAGTGGGTCGTTCCTCCCAACCTTAGATCATATTTGCCACATATTCCCACACTGTCACCCCCGAGCTAAATCCAGATCCAATAACCTAACCAAGTTACTTGCTACAGTTCGTAGGGTTATAAGCATTACGTGAATATTTTTGTGCCATGTAAATTTTCTTAGATCTCACATCTACTTCAGAATGGATTCCCCTTATATTTGTTCTATTCTCTTTTATAAGATTTTCCTAGGTCTTTGACACATGTACAAGCCTCGTACTCATCGACCACCTATCAATTTGATTTTTACACATGTTCCTAAAATCCTGAGATTTTGTCTTAGTTTAGTTGAGTTAACTCAACAAATATTCATCACTTGTCCCCCTTATGTTGTCACTTGGTAGTTCTCTTTGGATCAACAAATTCTATCTTCTAAAATTCCCATTTAATGTGTGCTTCCTATTTTATTAATAAAACAATAATTAAACCAATAAGTTTTTGAGTTAAATCATTAAGATCCAGAATGTGTTGATAGCCAATAAAAGTATTAATAATAAGCTTTAAGGTTGAAATTTTGGGTATCAAAACTCTCTTGTTCTCTAATATTTTTTTTTCATTTATCTATGTGTTTGTAGGTTTTTATATCATTAAAGAAATAGATTCAATCACTTTTCCTTTTAGAGGGTAAATCTTTCCACTCTCTCCCTCATTCTCCCATTTTCATTTTCAAATTTTACTCTCTTCTTCTCCACTACTTTCTGATGGTTTCTCTATGTGTTTATAGGTTTGTATATTGTTGAAAAAATGTTAGATATCAAACACTAACAAACTTAATTTTTGCAAGTCATTCAAAGTGCTAGTATCACTAGGAAGAATGTGCATTCAATGATAAATTTATTTACAACCAAATTGAAACTCAAAAGTGTTTTGGGAAGCTTAAAGGGTATCCATAAATAATTCCTAATAAAACTCAAAAGAAAAAAAACATTTTCCTTTACTAAATGAGGGAGAAAAAATAATTCAAAGGATTTTCATTCTTTCGAAAAGCACTACAAAGAAAACAAAAACCAGCATGGGTTAACCACTTCTCTCTTCTCCATTTCTATAGGAGGTAAGAAGCACTACAAGGAAAACAAAAATTATCATGCGTTAACCACTTCTCTCTTCTCCATTTCTATTGTTCTCTCTTCTCCATTTCTATAAGAGGTTTCTAGGAGAGGTGCATGGATGGAGGTTTTAATAAGTTCTTTTGTGTGCAATTAAACCCTATTGGTGCACTAGTGCACTTACTTATATAATTCCCTAATATACATCTGTACCGCAAGCATCGAGATAATTTAATATATCTAATAAAGAAAACATCAACCATTTTTCCAAAAACACCTTTCCAAGCATCAAATCAAATCAAGCACCAATGTTTCTCATAAAATAAACTACACATGTGCATAATCATCCAAATGGGCTGAAATATTATAAAATTTTGCTCCAAAATTTAGTTTTTCATATATATATATATAAACCAGAATTGGTGCATGGATATAAGTTTTAAAAAAAATTATGGCCACTATTTTACATGGAATAAATAACACTAGTGTGCAATCATTCTAGATGCATTAAGATATTCTAGAATATTTAGATAAATATATATATTATTTTTTATTTTTTTTCAAAATGCTTGTAGTGAATTATTCATATTAGCAAGCATCGATGCATAACACAAATATGCACACCAATATTGGTTTCAAAATATTGATGGCTGGTGCACATGATAAAAGTGCATTTCTAGGTTCATTAGGGAATATGGTGCACTAATATATCCTTAATATTTCATAGTAAAATATTGAATTTTTCAAAAGAGACATCTATTGTTGCGTGTCAGAAAAAACATCAATGTTTAACACGAACACATGCATTCGAATAAGTTTTAAGAAGATATGGTCACGTGCCCCATAAAAGTGGAATAAGTTTTAAGAAGATATGGTCACGTGCCCCATAAAAGTACATGCAAGAGTGCATTTAGCTATTGGGTGCACTAAGATATTCTAAAATAATTATGTTTTCACAACACAAACACATACACTAATTTAGGTTAAAACAAATTATGTCCAGTGCATGCATTAAGGTATTAATTCGTGCATAAATCTATAAGGTATCAAGTGCACCAAGGTAGGGTAAAATGAAAAACAATAATGAATTAAAATTCATTTGTAACTTTAATTTTTTTCTACAAGTACTAGTGCAACAATTTTTTTTTAAGAACACCTCAATATGCAATGATATTGGTTAGTTTCATTTCTTGAATCCTTCATTTCTACCATGAATTTGAATTGGTCTTGAAATTCTAAAAATTATGGTAGCTTCGGGAGGTATGAACCTCTATTGTGACTTTTGACAAGATTAGAATGTTTCGGGAGGAAGCAAAGAAATGAAGGAAACCCTAGACGAGATTTCAGTTGAAGATAGATAATTAATATGAATTAATTAGTACCCAGAGAGAGAAGTCGGCCCAGGCAAGCCTAGCAGGAATACTATAAATACAGGACACAAGGCTCTCATTTGACACACTCTCAGAATCACAGAAAGCCAGTTTCTATGCACTGCAGTCTAGCAGTCTTGTGCACAAGTCCTGGGGAAGGTGTTGTGCCGGTTTTGGGTGAGACTATCTGATAAGCTTGGTTACTTCTTGCTTGGTGCATTATCCTTTCTTGGCTACTGGATTGCTACCAGGATTCTTCTCTCTCTCAAGGTCAAGGTGCTTGGGGGGTGACTTTGGCCTATGGTTGGGTGACAAGGGTATTGTCAATGGTAAAACGAGCACAATCCTTCATATTCTAACAGGTTATGGGCCCACACATCCTTCATTCAGTCTAAACATTGGAAGGAAACATAGCCATTAGGATATTGAGCTTGTTGAGGAACTCCCGCTAGGTTTACTAGAAGGAGAATCTTCCAAGACACTGCCGCTAGGGTTACTAACAAGAGCAGTTGCAGAAAACCTAAATCTCATATCCAACACCTTGTGATGGAGCATCTTTCTCAAGGAGAAGATATTCATATGCGCCCTAGTTCGGCGCAAATTTTGGCTCTCTCAGAAGACAAAAACATTAGAGTTGAAGTTTTGGATCAAGGCATGACCAACTACCATTCAATCGAAGACATGAGTGAAACAATCAGTCTTCGACACTACTCATCACTCACTGGAACGATTGAACATGACATGTGGATAATCGATAGTGGAGATTTTAGGCACATGATGGGAGATCAAGCCAGACTCTCAAATCTAAATGAGAAGAAGACATCGTACAAAGTAGAGATTGGAGATAAAAGCACTTATCCAGTGGAAGGATTTGGACAAGCCTCCGTCAAGTTGAAAATAGGTAACAACGTTCACCTAAGAAATGTTTTATATGTACCTAGTTTAGAAAAGAATCTTGTATCCATATCTGGCCTAGAAGACAAAGGAAACATAATAGATTTTGTGGATGGAAAAGTGTTATCATGGCATAAAGACTCCAACATAGAAAATGCTAGGGTTATTGGAAGTCGTGAAGGAAATATGTATAGACTACTTGAACAAAATGAAGAAGCTCTCATACATGAAGAAGTCAATACCAATGAACTTTGGCATAGAAGGTACACTCATATTAATTATCAAGCATTACCTTTTCTCAGAAAGATGGTTGAAGGAATACTAGAATTGCAGTCTACACATGAAGGAATCTGCAAAGGTTGCGCTCTTGGAAAGAATATAAACAAACCATTTCCAAGCAACAACAATAGATCTAAGGAGATCCTAGATCTAATACACTCAGATGTTTGCGGTCCGATGCTAGTCATATCTCTAGGAGGAACTCTTTACTACGTAATATTCATAGACGATTATTCAAGAAAGACTTGGTTATACTTACTGAAGACAAAGGACAAAGTATTCAACAAGTTTCAAGAATTCAAAGCAGAAATATAAAACCTCACAAACAAGAAGATCAAGACATTAAGAACAGATAATGGAGGAGAATACACCTCGAAGAAATTCGTTGCATTCTGCAAATTTCCAGGGATTAGGAGGGAGCTAACTATTCCTCATAATCCTCAACAAAATGGTGTAGCAGAGAGAAAGAACGGATCTATCGAAGAAATAGTAAAAGCATAGAAAATGAAAATGACGAAAAGGAACAACCTGATCATCCTATGGAACCATGTGAAAACATTGATTCAGATATCGTACCTAAAACCAAGAAATGACCATCTTGACTTGAATCTACCTTACAAGATGTAGAAATACTCAAGGTTCCAGAAGGAACATTCAGAAAGAGTAAGAGGCCTAAAATATTCTCAAGTTATGCAACATATATGAAGAAACTTCTAGATGAAGAACCTACCACATTTGAAGAAGCAGTTCAAAAGGGGCAATGGAAAGAATCTATGACGGAATAACACCAATCCATTATGAAAAATAATGTATGGGAAATCGTACCTAGACCTAAAGAAAAATTAGTGGTAACTTCAAAATGGGTATATAAGATCAAACATGCAGTAGACGGAAGTGTGGATAAATAAAAGGAAAGATTCATAGCTAGATGGTTCTCCCAGAATGAGGGAGAAGATTATGATGAAACCTTTGCTCTGGTTTCTAGATATACTTCCATTAGAGCTATCATATCTCTTGTCGCTTCCATGGGATGGAACTTACATCAGATGGATGTAAAGACAACTTTCCTCAATGGAGCAATTGAAGAAGAAGTATATATTGAACAACCTCAAGGGTTTGAGGTACATTCCAGAGACATGTAAATGTGTTGACCTGCATAGAATAGATCTAGATAAACAATGATACACATATTTGTAGAGAGAATTGGAAAAATAAGAAGAAGGAGAGAAAGAATGGAAAGAATTCTCATTAACTATTGTGAATAATGAATAATTTACACATGATATACTCTGTATAACTTAATGAGTTTGACTTCAGGTGAACCAAGTCACCATATTGGTGGTCTAGAGTGATCTGGACACACACTAGCAGTTATGGGAGTGAGCTGCCACCTATTCTAGTCTCTCAGGTAGTTACGGGAGTGAACTGCCACCTAGTTGAGTTAACTAGTCAACTAGTCTTCAGTTAACTGAATGAAGAGAAAGTAGTGAGGAGTTAACTCAAGAAATCAAGGCTAATGCACCACTTTGGTGATGATACCAAGGAAACGTCGAATTAGCATGGTGATGATCCCAATGCAACATCTAAACTCAACTCAACTAGTCAAACTAAAGTGTGAACTGAAAGAGAATATTCTCTCCTAAAATAAAGGAGACTGGATAATGACTAATTATGAATAATAAACAAATAAAAACCTTAGTAAAAAGAAATCCTAGGTGTGTGTGAAGTAACTCCAACACCCCCCCTGAACATCACTATGGTGAAAATAAAGATTGGGTCCTGGAAAGGAGGCCATGTTAGGTACCCAAGTACAAAAGATACACTGAAAATAAAGTGAGGAAAGAGGGAAAATCTCATGGGAAACACCCGCCCTCAAGGTACAATGTATGTAAAAAAAAAAAAGAACTAAAGTTGCTGGGAAACTGTGTCCTTCACTCCAAGACGACCTCGCAAAGAATGGAATTTCTGCTCAGTGAAGGTCTTGGTGAAAATATATGTCATCTGTTATGTTGAAGGACAAAACTCTAATTCGATGATCCCCTCATGTACTCATTCCCGGATGTAGTGAATGTGGATCTCAATGTGCTTTTTCCGCTGCCTATGAACTGGATCTTTGCAGAACTTCAGAGTACTCTGGTTGTCACACCAGATGACGATCAACCGATGAAACTGAATGCCCAACTCAGTGAGAAAATTTTGTAGCCACATAGCCTGAATGGTTATGTTAACTACCCCTCTATACTCTGCCTCAACTGAAGATAGAGCAATGACAACTTTCTTCTTGCTCGACCAATAGATAGGCCTAGAACGAAGACTGAGTGAGTAACCAGATGTGGAATTGAGATCAATGCTATCACCAGCCCAGTCGGAATCAGTAAAACCAATGAGATCTAATGTAGAGTCTGTTGCATAATGAATCCCAAAGGTGATGGTGCCCTGTATGTATCGAAGGATACACTTTGCATCTTTCCAATGTAGCTCATGCGGCTTCTGCATGAACCTGGAAACTGCACCAACTGCATATGAGAGGTCTGGTCTGGAGTGTGTGAGATACAACAAGCTCCCCACTAGCTATATATATAGTGTGTTGTCAACCAGTGGAGTCTCCCCACCATCCTCAAGTTTGAATCCTGATAGGAAAGGAGTCGGAGCAGACTTGCAGTCTGTCATGTGAAATATCTCAAGGAGATCTTGTGCATACTTGGCTTGAGACAGTTTGATCCCTAATGCATCCTGACTGATCTCAAGTCTAAGGAAGAAGTGTAGTGGACCCATGTCTTTCATCAAAAACCTGTCATGAAGAATCCTCTTGACTGCAACTATCGCTGAAGTCGAGCAACCGGTGATCAACAAATCATCGACATACATAACTAAAAGTAGAAGGGAATCAGTTGTCCTGAGCATGTATACATTCAGGTCTGATTTACAACGTACAAAGTTCTGTGACAACAAGTAGGAGTCCATCTTGGCATACCATGTCCTCGGAGCCTGCTTGAGGCCATAAAGTGACTTCTTCAGTCGACAGAACAAAGATGAGTCCTGCATAAATCCCTGGGGCTGCTCCATGTAGGTCTCCTTAGAGAGATCACCATGAAGAAATGCATTCTTCATGTCCATATGATGGACTTCCCATCCCTTGGTTTCCGCAATGGCAAGTTCCAATCGTATGGAATCCATCTTTGCTACTGGAGCGAAGGTCTCATCATAGCGAATACCATGAACCTGCTGAAAGCCTTTGGCGACAAGCCTGGCTTTGTATCTGTTGATCTTTCCATCCGATGCGCTCTTGTTCCTATAGACCCATATGCATCTAACAAGTTTGTTCCCAGAAGGAAGGGGAACCAGATCCCAAGTCTGGTTCTTAAGGAGGGAGTTGTACTCCTCATGCATGGCAGATTCCCCAAAGGGATTTCTAGCAGCCTCACCATAAGACTGTGGATCTGAAGACTGAACCAAGAAAAGATGCCTGAAAGGCAATGGTTTAGTGGAAGTGAGTGCAATAGGAGGCTCCTCAAAATCAGATCGAGTCCTCCTAGTATCGGCTGGATCACCAACGAGATCCCTTGCATCCTGAAGAGTAGTTTGTGCCCACTTGGGCCTCTGCTCTATCTCTGCAACTACATCTGGATGCTCTGAATTTGCATCTGACTGTACTAACTTTGAATCTGAATCGTCTGAGTCCTCTGAATCAGAACTCTCATCTGAAGAAGAGTCAACATGTGCATGCTCATCATCTCGAACAGGTGGAAGAGTGAAGGTTTCTGCATGCAACTGTTGAGGTACATGCGAGACACTTTTCTCGAATTGGACACTACGCTCAATGATGAGTCGGTCTGAGGAAAGATCAATAAGCTGATATCCCTTCACACCATCAGGGTATCCAACAAAAATACACTCAGTTCTTTGTGGATCAAGTGCCTTCCTCTTTTCAGAGGGAATCTGGGCCCATGCATGTGAACCAAAAATGTGAAAGTGGGACACTTCTGGTTTGAGGCTGCTCCAAGCCTCGTAGGGGGTATTATCCTTGACATATCTATGAGGATATTTGTTTTGGATGTATGTTGCACAGTTACGTTCTTCGGCCCATAGTCTCTGTGGTAGTGACTTTGCATGCAACATGCAAGATTCCATCTCCTTTAGAGATATGTTTTTCTTCTTAGCAACTCTGTTTTGCTGCGGAGTGTAGGGAATTGTATGCTACAACTGAATACCTGCCTCATGGAAAATATTATGAATCTCATGATTCACATACTCTCCCTCGTTATCAGTTCAGAGAACTTTGATCTTCTTTCCGGACTGTGTCTCAACAAAATCTTTGAAATCTTTGAGGTGTTGCAAGACCTTGGATTTTTGCCTGAGAAAGTAGATCCAAGTAAAATGTGAGAAATCATCAACAAAAATGAGAAAAAACCTCTCTTTTCTGATGGATGTATGTGAAAAAGGACCCATACGGTCATTGTGGATCAGATCTAAAGTTGTGGAATCTCGCCGAGACTTTCCTTTGACGAATTTCTCTTGAGGGTGTTTTCCGAGAACACATCCCTCACATAATCCCTTGGAGAAATGGATGTTTGGTAGACCATCAACTAATTTTTTTCTTGCTAATCTGTTTCATGTATCTGAAATTCAAATGTCCAAACCTTTTGTGCCATATCCTACTACTTTCATCAGCATGAGTAAGCAGTAAAGCATAATCATGTTCAATGAATTCAGAAAATATATACAATCTAGAAAGATTATTTTCCTCACCGGTAACAACCCTGGAGTTGGTTTGCATGTCGTATATGTCAATGGAATTTGGTGTGAATATAACTTTCTTTACAGTTCCAGAATTCGTCATCTGATACACGGAGAGAAGGTTGACAGAAAACTTGGGAACATGCAACACATTCTTGAAGCTTTCGTTGGTGAGTTCAATCCTTCCGTTGTCGGTGACTTCGACAGAAGATTGGTCCCCCATCAGAATAGGAGGACCTTTCCATGCATCCAAATAAGAATAGACTACTTCTGAGGCAGCCATGTGATGTGATTCTCCTGAATCTACGATCCAAGCATCAAGAGAGGAGTTGATTGCAATCAAGGCATGGCTAGAATTTCCTTTCTTGGAATTCAGATCTTCTGGCTTCTTCTTCTTTGCACCCTCGGGGATGCGATCTCCAAGGTTGTTTTATTGAATATCTGAGACATTAGATCTATTTTTTTTTCATGCATGCAGATTCTGAATGGAATCCTTTGTGACAGTATGTGCATTTCTCTCCTTTTCTTCCCTTTTATCCCTTGGATCCGAAGGCATCGGTGAAGGGTTTTGTGTACCCTTCCTTCTTCGTATGTGTATGAGCTTTCCGCTTATCTTTATCTTTATATTTTTTATATTTGTGGCTTCCATCATGCACAGTGAATGCATGTGCCCTTGGGCCTTTGATTGCGCCCATGTTGATGAACTTGGTTTTCTCTTGTGTCAAGGATTCGATAAAGTCCTCAAGAGAAGGCATATTATAGGTGGCTCCAGAGGTGAATCTGACAGTATGGAATGTGGATACAAATACAGAGAATTTAGGACCGATCTTGGAGAGAATGGTGAGAACCATTTGTTTCTCCTCCTTCGATTTATCAACCTCGCAAGCTTTGAGTTGCGACAGTAAATCCTTGAATTTTGTAAAGAAATCTTAGATATTCTCGAAGATTTTTGGATCCAATGTGAGCATCTACACCTCCAACATGTCTCCCCTCATCTCATCCTATTTTCCAAAGATCCCTTCCAATATGGTCCAAGCTTCATTGGGATTTTTACAGAAAGATATATGAAAACGGAGATCGAGAGAAATAAGACTGCAAATTGTTCCGAGTGCCTCATCCATGTGATTTAAGTACTTGGATTTTTCTATGCCTGATGTCAGTCCTGTATATGTATTCATGGTTAACCTATACAACCCTTTATATCGGAGATGTATGGCTATTTTATTCTTCCATGCAAAATAGTTGTAAGGTGTAAGAATGAATTCTTTTTGGAATTTCATCTTTTCACTATCTTCGATCTTTTGTACCTGCAAACATTTTTGGTGTAGATTTTGCTTAGAATTACATTGGATTTGATACCATGTAAATGTCTTGACCTGCACAGAATAGACATATATAAACAATGATACACACATTTGTAGAGAGAATTGGAAAAAGAAGAAGAATGAGAGAAAGAATGGAAAGAGTTCTCATTAACCGTTGTGAATAATGAATAATTTACACATGATATACTCTGTATAACTCAATGAGTTCGAATTGAGGTGAACCAAGTCTCCATAGTGGTGGTCTAGAGTGATATGGACACACATCAACAGTTACAGGAGTGAACTTCCACCTATTCTAGTCTCTCAAGCAATTACGGGAGTGAACTGCCACCTAGTTGAGTTAACTAGTCAACTAGTCTTCAGTTAACTGACTGAACATAAAGTAGTGAGGAGTTAACTTAAGGAATCAAGGCTAATGTGCCACTTTGGTGATGATACCAAGGCAAGGTCGAATTAGCATGGTGATGATCCCAATGCAACATCTAAACTCAACTCAACTAGTCAAACTGAAGTATCAATTGAAAGAGAATATTCTCCAGGTGGAATATTCTCTCCTAAAATATAGGAGACTGGATAATGACTAGTTATGACTAATAAACAAATAAAAACCTTAGGAAAAATAAATCCTAGGTGTGTGTGAAGTAACTCCAACAAGACACTCACGTTTGCAGATTAAAGAAATACCTATATGGACTCAAGCAAGCTCCAAGGGCTAGGTATGCCAGAATGGACAACTATCTAACGAGACTCGGTTTCTCCAAGAGTCATGCAGATCCAAACCTTTACTACAAAATTGTTGACAATGCACCTATAATTCTACTACTATATGTTGACGATCTATTCATAACAGGTGAAGAGTCTCTCATCATCTAGTGCAAGAAGGAACTAGCTTATGAATTTGATATGAAATATCTAGGTCTCATGCATTATTACTTGGGACTAGAAGTATGGAAGAAGCATGGTGAAGTATTCCTTGGACAAGGAAAGTACGCAATAAATATGCTTCAGAAGTTTGGAATGATGGATTGTAAGTCCATGGACACTCCTATGAATACGGATATAAGAAAAGTGAAAGATCTAGATTCTGATCCAGTAGATCCATCTCTATATCGACAACTAATTGGGTCATTCATGTATTTGGTAAATACTCAACCAGACATTTTCTTTCCCGTGAGTACACTAAGCCAGTTCCAGGTGGAACCAAGACATGAGCATTGGATAGTTTCAAAGCATGTATTAGGATATATTCGTGGGACAATAAACTATGGCTTGAGATATACCGCATCCAGTGATATACATCTTCATGGATTCATAGACTCGGATTGGGCAGGAAGTGCAGAAGACAGAAAGAGCACTTCAAGTATGTCCTTTAGCTTGGGCTCCACTATGATATCTTGGGGCAGCATGAAACAAAAGTCTGTCGCACTAAGCACTGCAGCAACAGAGTATATCGCAGCATGTGAAGCATGCACAAAAGAAATATGGCTAAGAAAGTTAATCTCTGATTTATTTGATCAGATTCCAGAATCGACCATAATACATTGTGATAATCATAGTTGTATAAGATTATCATAACATCCCATGTTTCATGAAAGGTTGAAACACATTCAGATCAAATACTACTTTATTCGAGATAAAGTCCAGGAAGGAAAGGTAAAGCTCGAGTATATCCCCACTGATGAGCAGACAACAAAAATCCTGACAAAACCTCTATCCAGAATAAAGTTTTCATATTTCCGAGAGAAGATGGGGATCATGGAAATAAATCCCTTAGATTAAAGGGAATAAATGACTCTCCAGGTTGGGAGGGAGCATTGAAAATATTATTGAAAACATTTATCTTCGAAATTGAAAAATAGCCCAGCTTGGGAAGATTCTTTCCTGTTCAAAAAGTGGATTGAGACTTCTGACGAACATCGATTTCCCATTACGGTTAACATGGGAAATGGTCCAGATTTCTGATGTATCATAGACAACGACCTCCCATTGTGGTTAACATGGGGAGTGGTCTAGGGAAGTCTCTCTTCTTGAGGGTTACTCAAGAAGACTGGACCGCCTCACCGGACAACAATTTCTCATTATGGTTAACATGAGGAATGGTCCATTTAGGAGGTTGATACATGACAGTCTGTTCCTCTTGTGGTTAACAAGAGATATGGTCCAGACAGTCATTCCTTAGGGTGTATTCATTTTCTCCAAGTTTCACTTTTCTTAGTGCCGGAGGAATGTACCAGGGTGGGGAATGGTCCAGGCTCAACAATCAGGGACAGGCATTCCTTAGGGCGGATTCATTCTCCAAGTTACACTTTTTTTAGTGTTAGAGGAATGGCCTAGGGTGAGGAATGGTCCAAGCTCAGAAATCAGAACAATCATTCTTCCTTGCTTGAGAAGAATAAGACAGGGAAAATATTCTTTCAGATCTCACAGATATGAGCGAAATATTGGCCTAGATGATTCAATTTATTTTAACAATATGTTATGTGCAGGGTGATATCAGATGATTTTTATGGAGACTGCCTATCCCCAGGCAATAGAGATATACTACTGTGGTGGATTTGTTCCATTGTTTGTGACTATGTGTCACATTTTGATTAGTTGTGTACTACCATGGATAAACACATTTGTGTTCTATCAATTGATATTGTACCAGTTGTCATGGAAATTATTCAGTTGGGTAATAATGACGGTGCTCATGATACTACTAGTTGAATGGTATGTTTGTGCTCAAGAACATTATCATTTATACCTCCCTATCTAGGAGGGAGTGTTGATATTATGGTAGCTTTGGGAGGTATGAACCTCTATTGTGACCTTTGACAAGATTAGAATGTTCTCGAAGGAAGCAAAGAAATGAAGGAAACCCTAGAGAAGATGTCGGTTGAAGATAGATAATTAATATGAATTAATTAGTACCCAGAGAGAGAATTCAAACCGGGCAATTCTATTAGGAATACTATAAATACAGGACGCTAGTCTCTCATTTGACACACTCTCAGAATCACAGAAAGCCAGTTTCTGCACACTGCAGTCTAGCAGTCTTGTGCACAAGTCCTCGGGAACGTGTTTCACCAGTTTTGGGTGAGACTATCTAATCATCTTGGTTACTTCTTGCTTGGTGCATTAGCCTTTCTTGGCTATTGGATTGCTACCAAGATTATTCTCTCTGTCAAGGTCAAGGTGCTCGAAGGGTGGCTTCGGCCTATGGTTGGGTGACAAGGGTATTTTCAATGGTAAAACTAGCACAATACTTCATATTCTAACAAATTGTACCAAATTTTCATTTTTGTTTCTCTAGGTGGAAACCATGCCTCCTTAATGAAAAAGAGACAAAGTAAATTTAAAATCTCATTGTTATTATTTTTAACTTCGCATCATATTGTGGTTCTTTTACAAGTTTGTTACCTTTTCTTTATAATGAAAACTAAATTCATCCATGGAATGGAAATGAACCTACTCCTTAATCAAATCAGAGCTGGGATATCTATTCAATAAAGATGAATATATTTAGTCTATTGTCGAAAAAGTTGACAGGATTTCATTCTTGGAAAAGAATTAGATTGAATTATTTTCGTTTCGTTCATTTCCAATCCAATATTTAAAAAAATTTAAATTTTTTGACCTTCCCTGAGGGAAATCTCCGGGAGAATATTTCTATCCATTCCATCCTTACCTATTTATTTCATCTATACCTAACCTATTTCATCAGACGATAAGTTCTTCAATATGGTGGAAAAGCAATTACTATCTAATACAACTATTTGTGCAAGTGTTTTACTATTTGGAAGCAACTGCCTCTTGTACAAATATTAGATGGATCTGTTATAAGATATTCCATTGGCACGGGCTGCTGCATTAATTCGAGTAATCCACAAATGACGAAGATCTCTCTTGAATTTACCTCTATCTCGGTGGGCGGAAACTAAGGCTCTAGCTTTCCATTGGTTAGTAGTTCGAAAATTTTTCGAATGGGCCCCTCGAGAGCCTGATACAAATTCAAGAATTGTTTTCCGATGTTTTTGAGCTATATATCCACATTTCACTCTAGTCATTGACATTTACTCTCATGAATCACTAAGATTTTATTGGTTATTCATTTGTTTGGTCCATTGAGAATAACACTGATTCTTCTTATTTAGAAAATAAAAGTTCCAATGGATTTTTCTACTGCAACCTTCCCAACCGTAATTCCCTTTGGATAGGCATCTTCCAGGTAAGAAAGGGCTCAGACCTTGTACTGAGAATGAGAAAAAATCATGGGTTTCATCATTTATATGGTTCTTTCTCCAACGGTAAGGTCCTCTCCATACGTCGGAGCCTCTTATTCATTTCTGAAATATGAGATGAGTATGTTATCAGTAACTTGTATGGTTTACCATCTCCAACTCTACTATTGAATCAACAACTAATAAATACTCTCATTACAAGATCTATTCATACAATAATGACATGTAATTCTGGGGTTGGCCAGGTAGTTGACCCTGTTGTTCTGTTCTCACGACAATATGAGCATAAACTTTATGCTTCTTCAATTTGCATGATTTCCCCGCTCAATGGATTGATGACCATTCTCTACCAATGAGGAATTTATTTTCATCCCACATCAAGGTGATTGGGTTTGCACCAATGGAAACCATAAATTCCATCCCTGGTAAGGTTAGATGATGGATCTTTACTTTATTATAGCAGGAAAAATATTATGTTATTTCATTGTAAGAATTTCCTTGTCTCTTTCAGCTTATGATCCAAACGAGTCGCACATACACCCTAGCACATACTCCTCTATGCTGAGTACATCTTCGAAGAGAAGGAGACTTTTTTCTATTCTTTGTTGGTTGTCTTGATTTTCTAATAAGTTGTTGAATAGTGGGAATTCTAGATGTATTGTATGCAGAATCGACTGGTTCAGATTGATCCTAACCATTAAAGGTTATTATGAAATGAATCACTCTCCCTTTCCCCCTTTTGTTTTTAAGAAAAAGAAGAGATCAAATTACAGTTTATAGTTCATTATAAAAATCAATGAAAATTAGGATCTTCCGATATGAGATCAACCTTCCACTACGACATAAACAATGCCATAAGCTCGGGCTTTTGTTGCTGACATAAAAACATATATGTCCAGGTCCTGTTGAATGACCTCTATAGGGTTTCCCATTCTTTCTATATAACATTTTGTTATGTAATCGTGAAGCATCATTACGTGTTTCAATTCGGTATGAAAATATGCAGTTGGTCTGTCATAATAGGAACTATCAGGTTGGTGGATCATAACCCTAGCATGAGGTAATGCTATACGTTTAGTAATTTCTCCCCCAATTAGGATGAAAGATCCTATTGAAGAAGCTATCCCCATGCATATTGTATGTACATATGGTACTATTATTTGCATAATATCGAAAAGACTATTATTATATTTATAACTTTATATTAATAATTAATTATTGAAATCTTGGAGCTCTTTTCTTGCTATTTGTTTCTGCCATTTTTTTAATAGCGGGTAGATTACATATACAACCTAAATGGATACCCAGTGTTTCATGGTTCAAAAATGCTGAATCCCGTCTTAATCATCATTTGTCAGGACTCTTCGGAGTTATTTCTCTAGCTTGGACAAGGTATTTAGTTCATGTCGCTATTCCTGAATCAAGGGGAGAGAATGTCAGATG
This sequence comes from Picea sitchensis, assembly GCA_010110895.2. Lineage (NCBI taxonomy): Eukaryota > Viridiplantae > Streptophyta > Pinopsida > Pinales > Pinaceae > Picea > Picea sitchensis. The sequence continues at coordinate 1,764 of SNQJ01S0110909.1, read as the reverse complement.
GGATATTTTTTTGAATGTATTACCGCATCCCCAAGGTTTAGGACTGCTTTTCACAGGTCATTGGAATCTTTATGCTCAAAATCCTGATTCCAGTAGTCACTTATTCGGTACCTCCCAAGGGGCGGGAACTGCTATTCTAACTCTTATCAGAGGATTACATCCACAAACTCAAATTTTATGGCTGACTGATATGGCTCATCATCATTTAGCTATTGCATTTATTTTTTCAATTGTTGGTCATATGTATAGAACCAACTTTGGTATTGGTCATAGTATGGAAGATATTTTGGAGGCACATGTTCATCCAGGAGGCCTATTAGGATGCAGACATAAGGGTCTTTATAACAGAATCAATAACTCTCTTCATTTTCAATTGGGTCTTTCTTTAGCTTCTTTGGGGGTTATACCTTCCTTAGTAGCTCAACACATGTATTCTTTACCCGCTTATGCATTCATAGCACAAGACTTCACCACCCAAGATACATTATATACTCATCATCATTACATTTTCGGGTTCATTATGACAGGGGCCTTTGCTCATGGAGCTATATTCCTCATTAGGGATTATAATCCAGAGAAGAATAAGGATAATGTATTGGTGAGAATGTTGGAATAGAAGGAAGCAATAATATCTCATCTTAGTTGGGTTAGTTTATTACTAGGTTTCCATACCTTGGGACTTTATGTTCATAATGATGTTATGCTTGCTTTCGGTACTCCAGAAAAACAAATATTAGTTGAGCCCATATTTTCTCAGTCGATACAATATTCTCATGGTAAGACCTTATATGGTTTCGATGTACTCCTATTGATCCAAAATCGGATTCAGAAGCCTGACAGGGCTTGAAAAATGATCAAAAATGAAAGTTCTTGGAATCCGCCGAAACCTATGCCATTGCGTCTGTCTCGTCTTCCCGATTCCGGTGGTATATTTACTTTGTCAAACGGGCTCCGTATGCGAAATTTATCGTGTTTTGATCGGAAGCCCAAACAGGTAAAAAGTCAAAGGTCAACTGGTCAAAAAGTCAACGTTGATGACATCAGCATGCTGACTATGCAAGAGATGACATGGCACTCTCTGGCTGATGGTGATTGGGCAGGTTCACTGACAGGGTAGACATGTGGAAGGCAATTGGACCAGTCAATGGTTGACAAGTGGCATTTGTCCGTCGAATGGGAAAGAGCCACGTGGCACCCAGTCATCAATCAAAGTGGCAGGTTTAAAAAGTTTTGGGGTCCCTAGGTTTTGAACCCATGACCAACCACTAAGCCTAAGCGCCTTCACAATAGTCCTATAACCAATGCGCCCAAATTATTTTATGTTATTAAAACCCACAATATAAAACATATTGCATAGTATTATGGCGCATAAAGGAGGGGGTTGGGGGCTAAGCCCCAGCGCGTGGTCGTGTAAATGCATATGATCTTAAAAGGGGGCGCGCGCTCAGAAAAAGGGGCTTATGCCAAATTTTAACCAATTTATAGTTAAAAGTGGGTTTTTTAACCACTTTTTGGGTTTTAATTAATGTTTAGCCCATTTTTAATGTAATTAATCCATTTTTGGGGGTTATTGGGAATTTTTAGAGCCTAAATTCGTGGAGGAAGTTGGAGATGGATAACCAACTTGTAAATTCTAACCTTGTACAATATCTACTGCAAACTGATATTCAGAAAAGAACAGAAAAGATACAATGGCAAATACAAACATTACACAGAGATTTTTCACCTGGAAACCCAAACCGGGAAAACCAGCATATATTATAT
>SNQJ01S0110908.1:28925-49579 GCA_010110895.2 Picea sitchensis | reverse complement strand
TCCATTTGACCAGATACTCATAGTATTCTTTCCTCCTGGTCTTCTAACTCACTCTCTTGTCCAGTATGCATTCCATTTGCGGCTTCTCTGCAACTGGCATCTGTTTCATCCATTGGATCACTGGTTGCTCACTCCCAGTCTCTGCTTCCTCAGCCCTATATGGGTATAAATCTGTGACATTGAATATCAGAGATATTCCGATCCCATCCGGTAGCTCGATCTCATAAGCATTTTCCCCAAACTTCCTCAAGACCTTACATGGCCCAATTTTCTTCATTTTGAATTTATTTTATGTTCCCCTCGGGAACCTTTCTTTCCTTAAGTGCGCTAGAACTAATTCACCAACCTTGAATTGAAGTTGTTTCTTCCACTGGTCGGCTCTACGCTTATATTCATGGCTTGAATTTAGCAGTCGTTGCTTCACCTGCCCGTGAAGTTCCTTCATCGCCTTTGCGAACTCTTCGGCACTTGCGCTCCTAGTAGCAGTCTGTTCCAAATCCCTTAATTCAAAAACTCCTCTCGGCTGTATGCCATACACAATCTGAAATGAACTTTTCCCTGTGCTCCTATTCACTAAGTCATTGTATGCGAACTCCGCCTGTGGTAATATGGTGTCCCACTGACTGTGGTGCTCTGTCACCAAGCTCCTCAGCAAGTCTCCCAGACTTCTGTTCACCACTTTCATTTGTCCATCCATCTGAGGATGATAAGCTGAACTAAACATCAAGTTAGTCCCCAGCTTCTTCCATAATGTCCTCCAGAAATGTCCCACGAAATTTGTATCTCTATCCGAAACTATACTTCTGGGTAAGACGTGAAGTTGAACGACCTCTTTGAAAAACATATTTGTGATATGATTCGCATCACTGGTTTTCTGACATGGGATTAAATGTGCCATTTCAGAAAACCTATCCACTACCACAAAGACTGAATCAAATCCTCTTTTCATCCTTGGAAATCCCAATACGAAATCCATGTTGATCGCATCCCATGGCCTCTCGGGTATGGGAAATGGTTTATATAATCCTGCATTCTGCCTTCTTCCCTTTGAATGCTGGAAAATTTTGCATCTGTTTACAAACCTCTTGACCTTTGATCGCATCCCTGGCCAAAAGTATGACTCGCTCAGCTTTGCGAATGTTTTTTCATGACCGAAATGTCCAGCCAATCCTCTGCTATGTTTCTCCTTCAACAGATTCTCCCTCATGGAGAAATTTGGAATACACAATTGATTGCCTTTGAACAGAAATCCTTCCTGGATCACGTACTCCATCCATTGGCTTCGGTCTTTGAGAACTGGATTCTCAGCTGCTTCATACGCTTCCTTAAAATCTTGATCGTCTGCATACATATCTCTGAGATTCTCAAAGCCTAACGTCCTGACTTTGAATTCCTGCATCAGCAAACATTTCCTTCTCAAAGCATCAACCACTTTGTTAGCAGTACCCGAAATGTGTTTAATCAAAAATGTGAAATTCTGCATATACTCTACCCATTTTACATGTCTCTGATTCAACTTCTCCTGTTGAGTCACAAACTGCAATGCATGGTTATCACTATATAGAAAAAATTCTTTTGGGATCAAGTAATGCCTCCACTTCTTTAGTGCCTGGATGATGGCATAAAATTCCTTGTCGTATGTGGAGTATTTCACCTTTGCCTCATTCAAATTCTCGTTGAAATATGCAATTGGTCTGTCCTCCTGACTCAAGACCGCTCCTATGGAAAATCCACTTGCATCACATTTCACCTGAAATGTTTTCTGGAAATCCGACAACACCAACACTGGTTGTTCCGTGATCTTCCTTTTCAACAGTTTGAAACTTTTCTCCACCTCTTCAGTCCAATGAAAAGATTTATGTCTTTTCTTGACTGTGTCCATCATCGTTGTGCTAATTCCATTGAAATTCCTGATGAACTTTCGGTAAAAACTAGCCAGTCCATGAAAACTCCTTACCTCAAAAATATTTCTCGGTGATGGCCAATTCTTGATCACTTCTACCTTACCTGGATCCATCCTCAATTCATTCGTCGAAATAACAAAACCCAGGTAAATGAGCTTTGTCTTCATAAATGAGGATTTCTTCATGTTTATCAATAGCTTCTCCTGCTATAGCTTCCTCATCACTGTAGCTAAATGCTTCAGATGTTCAGCCTTTGTCTTGCTGAAAACCAATATGTCATCCAGATACACGATGAAAAACTTCCCGATGAATTCCCTCATGACTTCATTCATCAACCTCATAAAGGTACTCAGCGCATTCGTCAAGCCAAACAGAATGACTAGCCATTCATACAAACCTTTGTTTGTCTTGAATGTTGTTTTCCACTCATCCCCTTCTCTCATGCGAATCTGGTGATATCCGCTCTTCAAATCAATCTTCGAAAAGTATTTTCCCCGCTCAGGAAATCCATTAAATCATCCATCCTCGATAATGGAAATTTGTACCTGATGGTTCTCTTGTTGATTTCCCTTGAGTCGGTACACATTCTCCAGCCTCCATCATTCTTTGGAATGAGTACCGTTGGAACAGCACACGGGATCAAACTTTACCAATTTTACCCTGAGGTTTCTTCCATTCCTCCTTGGGCTTCTAGTTCCTTTCCTGGGCAACTGACTTGCCTCTGGGATGACTTCTGCCTTGGCCCCTTTGACTCTGCTTTCGGTTCAGCTTCTCCTCATCTTTCAGAGCCATATGATAAACATCTTCCATCGTTCAGATGGTTACCATGCTCATCTCATTTTGGATATCATATCTCAGGCCATTCATGTATCTGGAAACTTTTTCCTCATCGCTCTCCCGATGACCTGCCCTGATGTTCAGTCGATAGAATTCCTCCGTGTATTCTTTCATTGTCATCATCTTCTGTCTCAGGTTCTGTATCCTCCTGAATAGAGTGATTTGATAGTCTCTTGGGATGAAATTTGCCTTCATCTTTGCAATCATTCGATCCCAGTTCTTGATCTTCTGCTTTCCCTTGCAGAGTCTATCAACTTGTAGCTCATCCCACCACAATGTTGCATGTCCCTTCAAGTGTGTAACAACATACTTAACTTTCTTATCTTCTTCGACATCTTTGTAGTCGAAGTAGGTGTCCAGAGCTCTAATCCAATCTAGAAGCTCCTCTGCATCCAAGTTTCCCTTGTAAACTGGAATGTCCATTTTTGCCTTTGCACCCATATGTGCAATTTCTCTGATCAAACGCTCGTTTGATGCATCTTCGGCTGCAACTTCCCCTTCTCGTTCAGCCTCAAATTCTCTATCGGAATCACTGAGATCCCCTGCATCAGTTGTACATCTTTGAGTTGTCTCCATATCTTCAAGTCTTGCTCGGAGATCGCGCATTTGTATTTCTATGGATGGATCTTCCATATGCTTGCCCCTTCTTCTCTGCACTTCTCTATCCTATGGATCGGGTGACTATACATCCCTTCTCCTGGGCAGCATGATGAATTCTCTTTCTTCTCTGCTACAGAAAGCAAAGAAACTTTCTGAGCTCTGATACCACTTGACGACAACGTAGCCCCTTCACAACCCGCAGGTCGGAAGGTCCGCGCGCACACACAGGATCTTCTTCTTCTCACGGCCCGAAGAACTCAAACTTCCTTCTATTTCCCTATCGGGAAATCTGCACCCACAGAATTCTCCGTGCGATCCCCTCTCTTGCTTATCGGGGAATCAGACTTTGCAACTTTGCAATGTCAAAGGTCGAACACTGGGCTCTCGAATCCCCGAGACCCGATGGTCGGTCAATGCAAACTTTTCTCTTTCCTCTATCGGAAATTTCCCTATCGCGATTTCGGTACTCGCGATACCAAGCAACGCATCTTACCGACTCTCGATGCTCGATACGTCGATACTTCGACACACATGTGCGAGTTGACTATTCACCGCCTTTACTCCATCAGAATTTCGGAGTTCGCGGGATCGTGAATCCTGATGTCAGTGTTTCAGCACTTCACGTTGTGAAACCCCGATGACTTATGCCACCTGTCTTCTCTCTGACTCTTGTGGTCCCACACAGCTCTCCCGTCGGGATATCGCGTTTCGCGATTTCAAGCTACAAGAATACCTTGTCCTCGAAACCTCCGATGCTCCGAACAACGACTTCTTTGGATCCTYTGACACGCGTCCCCAAGGAATGGATGGTTTTGAACATGTCGAGATATCGCGTTTCACGATATCGCAATTCCTGTTGCAATGGTTTGGAGTTTCAATCAATGAAACCACGATAAACGATATACGTGTGAATCCAACGAMCCTTGTGGCTTGTATCAATGGCTCTGCCCCTCCTGAGCTTGGAACCTTTTGGGAATACGTCGTTGTATCTTCCATACACCTTTCCAATATCTAATGACTTTCAGTGATTCATGAATTCTCCTCGGGGAATTCCGACTGTCCGTTCCTTCCTGATGAATACTACGAAATGAATCAAGTACTTACTCCACGAAGACTTGTTCACCTGCGCACAACCCTGCAACGCCTACTTTAACACTTCAACTGCAACTTCTCTGTGAAATCCTTCGACGAATTCGATGACTCTATCCTTCCTGAGATTCTCCACGACTTCAAGTCTTTATAAAGAAAACCCTCTTGCAGGCACTCCTTGCGGAAAACCCTCAACACGTCTAAGTGTTTAAATCCCTTGACTCTGAGCACCCCTGCAGCAGTAGTCTTTTAGCTCTTTACCCAGGTTCGCAACCCTAAGACTCTTACCCAGCTTGTGCACTCCTTGCACAGCCCTATGCCCAACTGCACCTTCGGGATGAATGAGACAAAAGTTACCTCTATCTGAACCCTCTGTCAACGCACTCCTTGCGGACAATTCGACTGCACTCCTTGCAGGAACCTCTAGCTCAAATAGAGAAACAATCTAAACTCATTCCATCTCCCTCTCAGACTTCAATTCATACATGAAATCACATACACAACATATAAAAGAAAATGTATGATAGGAAGAAAACATTCATGAGCATATCAACATCAAATACATAGAGAATCAGACACAAAACCATGAATTTGAACCAATCTCCTTCTATTAATTCAAATATCAGTACATGGGTGTTCTCTACATGTGAATTTGAACCATGAATGCTCTATCTATTCCTGAATTCTCCAAAATTATTTTACAATGCACAATGAGGGTGTCTATATCCATTCTCCCTCCTTTCTAAAACTGTCTAATCTATGAATTAAAATCCTATCTACCTGCATTAACTATATTAAATGTCAGTTATCTACGAAAGGACGAGAGCTATCCTCTCAAGGTACATTTACAATACACAAGTGCGCTTCATTAAATTTTCACATTAATATTCGCGCAACAGTTTCAAGGTGTTTTCAAAAATTTATGTTGGACTCCTTCCAATTGTCTTCCGCTTCCGCGCTGGCTCGCTTGATGAGTTGGTGATGCTCCTGCATCATAACGCACCAGTAGATGATAACTTTCTTGATGAAAATTTATTTTCTATTTCTACATTCACTCCTTAGTATAAAGATGTAGCTAATTATCTTGTGACAGGGAATGTGCCTCAGAAATTGTATCCTAGAGAAAATTAGAAAGTAATTCAGCGAAGTGCAAACTACATGTGGCACGATGATTGTCTCTACAAAACAGGACCAGATTTGGTAATCAGGAGATGTGTAAGGGAAGATGAAATTCATGATATTTTGCAATTCCACCATGATGGTCCTTGTGGAGGACACTTCGCAGATAAGACGATCACTTACAAAGTTCTGCAATCTGGCTATTATTGGCCTCACATTTTCAAAGATGCTAAAAGATATGTATCCAATTGTGATGAATGCCAACGAATGGGTAAGCCTACTGCAGGAGACCAAATGCTACTTCAAGCCCAAGTATTCATTGAGCCTTTCGAGTAATGGGCATTATATTTTGTAAGGCCCGTTAACCCTGCATCTAAAAAGAAAAACTATATACTTGTATGTACTAACTATGTGACTAAGTGGGTTGAAGCAAAATATTTACCAGCTACAAGTGAACAAACAGTGATAGATTTCCTTTTTAATGACATCTTTACTAGATTTGGTGTACCTCCAGAAATTGTGACTGATCAAGGAACTCAATTTACCTCTAATATAGTCAAAGTTGTTACAGAACAGTACCAAATCAAACACAAGAAATATACACCCTATCATCCATAGGAAAATGGACAAGTAGAATGTACAAACAAAGTTATTGAGTCCATTCTTACCAAAAAAGTACATATACACCACAAAGATTGGGTTGACAAATTACTAGAATCGTTATGGGCTTATAGAATCACTTGGAGGAATACAACAGGACATACACCTTACGAGTTGGTGTATGGGAAGCAGGTTCTTCTCCCCATAGAATTATAGATCAAAACCTTCCGGATTGCAGTGCAAGTTGGCATGAACTTGGATGAAGCCTAGCAACAAAGACTCTTGCATCTTAATGAGCTGGATGAAATTAGGTAGGAAGCACTTCAAAGAACCACTCTCATTCAAGAGCAAAGAACAAAATGGCATGCCAAGTATCTCAAAAAGAAAAAATTTCAACAAGGAGATTGGGCCCTGTTGTATGATAGCAAGCTCAAGAACTTCAAATGTAAGTTAACTACTCGTTGGATGGTACCTTACAAAATTGATACTTTCTATGATAATGGTTCAATCAAGATAAAGACAATTGACGAACATTAGACACCACTACTTGTGAATGGTTACCGATTGAGAATTTATAACAAACCCCTGTCAAAAGAGGAATTTTTGACTCATATATTAGAGAATTCAGATATGTAGGTGATCAGTAAGGAAGGATACCTTCCCACTGATCCACATTGATTGATTGGTTTACTTTTAAAAACTTTTGTACATAGGTGTGGATTGTGTTTTTTTAATAAGCTGAAGGTAACAATGGATTCTTACCTCCTTTTGTTTTACTTTCGCATTTTATCTTTGTAAGTAGATTTCTATAATTTATTTGATCCTTCATGAACTTGCTAAACATCAGTTTGTAGGCATCAACAATACTTTGTTCTGGTACGGTACCACCAGTCTTGTGCTGGTCTGGTACCAAAAATCTATCCTTATACGGTACTATCAGGACACATCACCTAATTGACAAGGAATGCTATGCATATTTCAAAATCTTATGTCAAATAATATGAAGTACAAATCCATGCTGTAACCACTTAAGCTAGAACCAAGAAGTTGAAAGCAACATCAAATGGAAGCCCTTATGAAGCAATAATTTCTTTTGGTTCTGTTGCTGACTAAAGGGAAGTATCTTTCATTTATTTTAGTTATGTTGCTAGCTAAAAGGAAGAATTTTTTTATTTTTGGTTCTGTTGCTAGCTAGAAGGAAGTATTTTTAATTTTTTTTGGTTTTGTTGCTAGCTAGAAGGAAGTATTTTAATTTCTTTTGGTTTTGTTGCTTGATAAAGAAGACATAATCCTTACCTATGATTGTTAAAAGAATCATGCATAATCTGCTTCAAAGTCTAGAGGTTTCCTTTATCCAGTATTTCATCATGATTAAAGGGATAAAAAATATATTAGCCTACAAGTAACTATCTCACCTTAACTAGACTTCAATAGTATCCATTGGATTATCTTTAATAAAGAGTAACATATGAGTATATGAACACTCTCTGTCATGGGCACACTAGGAGAACTTTTATGGAAGAGGATGTATAAGTACCCTAAGGTAAATTTAGGTCATTCTCTTATGGACAAACTTAGACAAAATTATTCATCTAGATCACTCTAAAGAAATAATGTGCACACATAATTTTATTTTTCCTTCAGACAAATATTTAAAGACATTCAAATAAGAGAATATACCTTCCAACCCAATACCATCCCAGCCTGTAAAAAGGTTTTCAGATGAACCTCCCCTATCACCGTGCAAAACAACTCTTTAATAAAAACTGAAATAGGTGACTATGGACAAGAATCCTTTGATGGAAAAAGTGTTTAAGAGTCTAACCCATCGGGATACTGAACAAGTCTTCTAGCAGTGGTACCGGTTTGTGGTATGACTAGGAAAACCCATTAGGGTACTGAACAGGCCTGTTGGCAATGGGGCATTATGCCTGGGGAAGGGATGTCTCTCACTAATTATCACAAATACCCCAACGAAGTACTGAACAGGCTTGCTGGAAGTGGGTTCTGGTTGAGAAATGTCTCATCTATACTTTTCTGATTGAAAAATTCACTTTTTTCATCTAAAAAATGAAAACTACAAGAAAAGGTCATTGTTCATGAGATACAAACTCCAGATTAACAAACAAGATAAGTACTACCAACAAATTTCCATTTGAGAATTACCCTATGTTAACTTTATCGGTATGACATCTAAAGCCTACATTACCTAAGAAGGAAACTTCTTAAGAGTGGAGCCCTAACTAGGGAGTCTAATCTACTTATACTATGAAATTTATTCATAACATCTAATGATAGTAAATCTCTAAAGCAAGTTAGGTTGGATCTGTTCTTCTGGAAAAAATATAAAAACCTCCCTGTTTTCAATGTTGAATGCTACCTTTGTCAATAAGTCATCAAAAGAAAGGCAATTTCAATTTTTAGCCATGTGATCATATGCTAGGTGATAAATGTACTTTTTGAATTTGATTTGGTTTCTTTTCTCTTATCATCTTTCTTTTATTATGATACAGAGTGTTGAATCTTCTTGCATAAGGATATGCATCATCCTTGGCATGGGGGAGGGTCAAAGAGATCTTCCAGAACACTTTTTTAGACTCACATCTCATCTTCAGAAACCAACATGTTCACCCTACAACCCTACAGAACCAGACACAAAAGAAGACAAGCATAGAATAAAGAAGTTTCATGAAGTACAGGAAATTCTAGTATCAGCTTCCAGAAAACTCCAGCCTAAAAAGATTAACTCTGACAATATGCAAGCTTCAAATACAAAGGTAGTCACATATGCTATGGGTATTGATTATACAATGGTAAAAGCAAAGGTAACATGGTATTATTCATTTCCCTTTTCTTATAAAATTACAATAGGTATGAAACTGTATACTAGATCTTATGACCTTAGTGTTAAAACCATGCACCTAAATTTCACTTCCCTCATACCCATATGCTTAACCTTAATCAATCCTCTCATCACATAAGCACCTGAAAATGATTGAAGGAAAAATCACATCAAAAGTGTGAATATGGAGCATGTCTAGTAATGATGACCCACGAATGTGCTTCATCCTTGACCAATCACAAATCTATCTCATGTCATGATCCACGATCTAACATCAAATTCACCGCTCAGAAGTCCAATCACCTATCCCAAACAACAATGATGCTCTGACACCCAATTTCTCGTCCCCAACATTGCATTAATGGGCATAAATGAAATGGCTTATCTGGGTGGTGAAGCCATCTAGATGAGCCTCATCTTGTCTTAAATTTTCCCTTGTGGCATCCTTACTTAAAAATTACCATTCGAATTATCAACGCCCTCACCATATTTTCACGGCGTTACTAACCTTTCTCCAGTTCCGAGCCTACTCCTCTCTGCGATATCTGGTACCAAACCCTTACCCTCTTAGCTGACCAAACCCTTGAACCACAGTCTGATTCTCACGCACAGTTCATAAAGATGGTTGTGAGTATACACGAACCGGTCTTCCAGATTTATAGGGAGATCGAGGAGTTCAAGCTATGTAGAGAGAAGCATACTAGAGCAGGATGGATGCCATTTTTGGCGAAATTCACAGTTGTCATGAGAAGGTATCTCAAGCATTTATTCAGGGTTAGGATGGAGAGATTGTGCACATAGGCAATCTGCAGCTAATAATCAATGAAGCAACCTTGATGGAAGCCACAGGATTACCTAACAGAGGAGCCAAGTATTTCAAAGGGGTAGGAATCAAGAAGGAAATGTGCCAACAATTTCTGAAGGAAGACCATTAGCACCCTGATTGGAGAAAGGGGATTCCTAGGGACTATATCAAGGAAGAGTATCATCCAATGATTGCTAGTCTTCAACGATTCCTCACTTTGTGAGGGAAGGTATGTTGTAACCTTCCTATATCATCTTAGGCTTCTGTTACACTTTGAAGGAGGTCCTGAAATTGATTTCACATATTTTTTATGGACGAGTCTAAACAATATGGTAAGAGGTGTCAAATCCCTATCCAAAACTGAGAAGACTAGCATTTATCATCAATGTCTTATTAAGATGTTAGTTATACATGAAATCAGGAAGCAATGGATTAGCTGGAAAATCCTCATCACTCAACACCTTCCCATAGAAAACAAACCTGTAGAGGGAACCCAACCTGCTCTAGAGAAATATAAGGAACCTCAAGAGAAAAAGGGCAAGAAATATAAGGTAACTCCATCATCCTCCAGAACAGTAAGCCAAAAAGATAAATCTATTAAACAAGAAGGGCCCTCTTCCACAGTCGATCAGATTTTTAAAAGTCAAGAATCAAAAGGTAAATCCAAATTAGTGGAGGAGACATCAACAGTAGAACTTGAGGAGAAGGGTCATAAGACAAAAACTTCGAGGAAAGAAAAGAATAGCTCAGAAAATAAAGATGAACAATCTATAGAACAATCCCATTCCACAAACAGAAAAGAAGAAAAGGAAGCGTGTGAGCACCATTGATCCATTTATCCCTTGTAAAATAACCACAAGGAGCATGGAAAAGAAAGGAAAAGCAGTTGTTAGTCCTCATACACATGAAGAACCAATACATATTACCTCCCCTTCTAAAGACCTATCAGTCCAGGCTGACATCCCTAGCTTGACTGAGGAACACGTTACTATTACTTTATGTGGGATGAGGGAGGAAGTGGAGGAAAGAGAATACATCCAGCCATAAAAAATGGGGTCAACAAGGACCTTAACAAAAGAACAGATGAAGAAAAATATTGGGGAACTGCAAAATCAAAACCAGGAACTCAAACAAGAAGTGAAGAAATACCAACTACCGAACAAGTATATCAAAAAGGAAAATGAGAAACTAAAGGAAACCAACCAGCAACTTCAAGATGATCATGAAGAGACTTATAATAAGCTCAAGAAGGTATTACGACTCTTACAATACATTAGGGTGATAAAAAGGGAGCTTAAAGTAGAAGCCTCGGCCATCAACATCATTGATCCATAGAAGTAAAGAATGGAGTCTCAAATTTTGAAAATTTTTGAGTTTGTTTCAGTTCCATGAGGACATGCAATGATTTTGGCATGGGGGAATGTTGAGCCTCTAAATTGACATCCCCGCTACCCTATTATACCCCTCATTTATACCTTTTTGGCCTACCTAAGCTTGGATAAATGACAAAGAACACTACCATTATCCATTGATGAGGTCATAAGGTAAAGTATAATTGAATTCATGCATTTTGTGGTTTATTGAGATAGGAGACTAAATGTTTCATTTACTAATGTTTTAAAATTGCCACGTGTAACCTTTGACCTCTAGATGAGTCCATCATTTCTGTATCAACTCAGCCATCCAGTTCTTATGCGCCATATTTCCACTGTCTGAATCTGGTACCAAGCACACCTTCCATTCAGATCTGGTACCGAACCATTCACTGTCGCGATCTGGTACCAACAACCGCAGACTATTCTAGTTCAGTACCAACCACTCACATGTTTTTCGGAACCGGTACCATTTACCGAATCTCACCTGTCACGATCTGGTACCAATACAGGACGCATAATATACCAAGTTTATCTCTAGATCATGCCCAAGATAATTGTTGGATGTTTGCTGAATCATTAAACCTCTAGAAAAGCTATGTTAAGCTAGTTTGTTTATTGCCTCATCCTCATACACTTCATGTCATGAGGATGAAGCTTAAAATATGTAACCGAATATATAAATTTGATAATTGACTGATCTGCTAAATATTTTCACCTCCTTGTGTTTCACGACTAAGACTGTTTAAATAGTCATGGAAAGGATGGTGGAAGTAGTAGAGAGTTATCATAACACAGCATGTGAAGCAGCGTTACATATTGTAGAACATATTCTGAGTTGAAGGTTAATACAAAGATGTCATTACCTCCATGTCTTGATCATTTACGAATGAATGCGAGTTGAGTTGATTTGTTAGCATAGTTTAATTCTATGTTTTGAAGTTTGAGTAAGAGTAATGTGTGGATTGAAAGCAAGCTTACTGTAGACTCCAGTTGCTGACCTGTTGAAGCGATAATGGACCACCACCCAACAAAGGTCAGAATCCTTATAGATTAGTGTTAGTAGTTGATTTCAATAGTATAAATGTTAGACTAGATGAATATTTGATCCATTTAGATGATAACAATATAGTTCAATTTAGCGTTTCAATTATATGATTGCTTAGAGATCTTTATTTACTCTGTTTTGCATATGCTCTATTTCTGTTTTTATGAATTTGATTTTGTTCCATAGACATGAATGATGGAAACAATAGTCATACATATTTGAAGAAGAACTACTGAAGTTCACGACAACACATTGTGAACCACATCATACTCAGTATATTGACTATTAAACTACCCATGCTATGTCTTGATGATTGATGTGTGATTTCCCTTTTAGAAGTGTGATTGCATAGATTAGATTTCTAGGTCAGATAACAGATTTGATCTATCAAAGAAATCCATCTCATACTTGCATGTTCCATAATGGAGTAGATAGCCTCTCTGTGAAAGACAACCAAAGTGTGTTTTGGTTTGCTAGTTTGCTTTGCTTCCAGTATGCATAATCTAGAATAGTTCTATACTCATGACATTAAAATTACCTTTCTTACTGGTGTCTTGTAACTCTGTTGATTAGAATCCTGGATTAATAATTAATGAGTGGATTGTACTAATCATATAAGTAGCACAATAGTCTTCCACCCACTTGAAATCATGATCATGAAATTCACCTAATTCTTGGGAGTGTTCCTCGTAACATCAGGACATACAGATACCCTTATGCCCAGAAGAGTGAAATTGAGCACATGGTTGAAGAAATGTTAGAGGTTGGCATTATTAGACCTAGCCAAAGTTCTTACTCTGCACTAGTGGTAGTGGTATTCAAGAAAGATAGCTCATGGCGTATGTGTCCAGATTATAGAGAGCTCAACAAGATCACTATTAAAGATAAGTTTCCCATTCCCGTAATTAATTAATTGTTAGATGAACTACATGGAGAAATCTATTTCACAAAATTGGATCTCCATTTAGGGTATAATCAGATTAGAATGAAGGAAGAAGATATCCCAAAAACAACATTCTAAGCTCATGAAGGCCATTATGAATTTTTGGTCATGCCTTTTGGCCTTACAAATGCACCTTCCACATTCCAAGGGTTGATGAATTCCATTTTCAATCGCTTCCTTTGAAAATTTGTGTTAGTATTTTTTTATGATATACTAATCTATAGCAAGTCTTGGGGGGATCATGTGTGGCATGTTGACAAGGTGCTACAACTACTAAATGAGAAACAATCGTATGCCAAACCATCCAAATGTTTCTTTGGAGTGAAGGAGGTAGTATTTGGGTAGTATATCATGAGGGTTTCAAGGTAGACCCTAACAAGATTAAAGGCCATGATGGTTTGGTCGATTCCCAAAACAATGAAAAGAATCTTCAAAGGATTTTTTAGGTTTATTGAGTTACTACCACAAGTTGGATTCCGACACTATGGAATAATAGAAACACCTTTAATGGAACTAACTAAGAAGGATGCATTTTCATGGACTCCATAGGCAACTAAAGATTTTTAACAACTTAAAAAGGTGATGCAAAGCTCACGTCTTGACCACTTTCCTAGACTTCCACAAAAACCTTTTATTGTGGAATGTGATGCCTCGGAAATGGAATTGGTGTTGTCCAAATGCAAGAAGGAATGCCCTTGGATTTTGAAGTTGACCACTCAAGGGAGAGGACTTTGACCATTTATGAGAATGATGGAAATACCTTCATTGAAGAAATGGCATCCCTAACTAATAGGTAGGCAATTCAAGGTCAAAAAGGATCGTGATAGTCTTAAATACGTATTGGAACAAATACTATCTTCAAAGAAAAACAGAAATGGGTAACCAAAGTGTTGGGTTATGATTTTTGAAATCGTCTATAAAAGGGAAGCAAAATCAACCTGATTGGATAATAGAAGCAAGGGATGAATAGAAGAATGGCCGAAAAAGTGTGGACTCTCTCATTCAAAGGTTGTGGGATTCTAGTGATCGAGATACATTTACATGGAAAATGATTCACTATGGTACAAAGATCACTTATATTATTTATGTAAGAACTCCCAACTCAGACAAAGGTACTATTGGAATTGCACACACCTCTCCAATAGACAAAAGGTACTATTGGAATTGCACACCTCTCCAGTAGGAGGGCACTTGGGATTTTTGGAAACCTACAATAGAGTCAAGAAGGATTTTTTGGGATGGCCTTAAAACTGATGTTCAAAGGTTTGTGGAAGAATGTTTGGTTTGCCAACAAAATAAGGTGGAAACAATTAAGACCCCGGGTCTTTTACAACCATTAGTCATCCCAAGTCAGCGCTGGGAGGAGGTTTCCATAAATTTGATCACAGGGTTACCAAAGTCTGAAGGAAAGAGTGTCATCATGGTGTTTGTTGATAGACTGACCAAGTACACACACTTTTGTGCACTCTCTCATCCCTTCAAAGCTAGTACAGTTGCCACTTCATTCATGGAGACAGTTCAAAAGATACATGGAAACCCAAAGATTATTGTAAGTGGCAGAGATCCCATCTTCATTGGACATTTTCAGACAGAATTATTTTCTTGTTTGGGTACTCAACTGACTCATAGCTCATCCTATCATCCTCAATCTGATGGACAAACCAAGATAGTGAACAAATGTCTAGATTGCTACCTTCGTTTCTTTGTCTCTGATAAACAAACACAATGGTTCAAATGGTGACCCCTGGCAGAATGGTGGTATAACACTTCCTTTCATACTGCAACAAAAATGACACCATTTATGGCACTCTATGGATACCACCTTACTTCCATCACTTCTTCTCTAAAAGAAAAATCTAAGTTTCAAGTAGTGGAATATCACATCGAGCATCATCAACAAGTTCTCCAAATCTTAAAGGACAACCTGACCATGGCACAAAATCGCATGAAACAATAAGCAGATCAACATCGTAGTGAAATAAGTTTTGAATTAGGGGATTGGGTGTTTTTAAGACTACAACCATACAAACAGATGTCCCTCAAGCAAGCCAAGAAGGATAATAAATTATCACCAAATTACTATAGCCCTTATAAGGTGTTGCAAAAGATTGGTACTATGGCATACAAATTGGAGTTGCATGCATCTTCATGACTAAACCCAGTTTTCCATGTTTCATGCTTAAAAAAAGTTATAGGCGACAAGATCCCAGTTCAAACTATATTGCCAGAACTTGATGAGGAAGTAAAAATTATATTGGATCCTGAAGCCATCAATGACACAAGAATTCGCTAGCTGAGGAATAGATCAATTTCAGAGTATCTCATTAAATGGAGGAAACTATCGGATGAAGATTCCACTTGGGAAGATGAGTCTTTTATACAGAAGCATCCAAACTTACTCAAGCATTGCGGAAAACACTTGTCTCAAGGGGAGGGGCATGTTAAGCCCTAATATTGGCTCATCACCCCTTAATTGGGGCATATTACATTAGTAATGTTATTTTATTTATGTTGGATTTATTCCATTAGTTGTAATTATACCTCCTAGTCTCCTATATATACCAAGGATACATTTTCATTTGGAATCATATTGTACTTGAACATTTATGTGGGGTAAAAGGAGGTTGCCCCCTCAAAGAGGCTTATTATCTGAAATTATCTCTTTTTCAAGGCGTTGAGTACTTATTCTAAGGTTTTTCTATGCTATATTGTTATTTGGTTCTTAACATATATTGTCAAAGACATTTTATTTCACCTTTGTATATTTTGTTGACTTTTGAATACCCAATAATGATGCTTCATTTAAATTTCTTGATTTTATTAGACAGAGTAAAAGTTGAGCTTGTACTATTACTGATTCATCTTTGAAAAAATATTATACATATTCTTAACATGATATACTATATAATTCTTAACTTGTTTCTTCCCAAATTTGTTAGTATCAACATTTTATAATCTTTCGTCATCAATATTGATAGATTCTCCTACATATTTCAATTTAAAGTTTATATTAAGAAAAACCCAAACATAAATTCACTAAACTATATACAAGTTTTCATCTTATATTATCTATATTTATGTACATACCTATAGGTGATTCAACTTCTTCTTCAATTTCAATTTCAATGACTTCATCGACGTTATGAGGAAAAACTCTTTATGTTTTTTTTAAAACATAAAATCCGAATTACAATCAATTATATTTTAAACAATAATTTAAATAAATGAATTATATACTTCTAATATAGAAAATATGTACATGCATACCTAGTTGGACTTCTTCTTTTCAAAAATCTTTATTTACATCATCATCATTTCTTTCTTCAATATTTTCATGTTCTCGTTTCTTTCTCCAATAATTCTCTTTCCTTTGTTCGTTATGGCAAGTTTCATCTCCAGTGAGATCAAATTTTCTCTTGCGCAAACTTTTGTTTCCCATGAGTATAGTTATCTATAAAAAAAATTAAAAAGTTCAACATTTTAGAATAGTTTCAAAAAAAAAACTTCATTATCACAAAATTTATTAAAAAATAATATAAAGAACTTTATTTTCAACAAAGCCTTCACCTTGAAAAAATGTTAAACAAAGCCTTCACCTTGAAAATAATGTTCAAGTAAGTTTTCACCTTGAAAAAATGGTCAACAAGGCCTTTACTATATAAATTGTTATTCCAATAAAAACTTTAACTTCAAAAAGATAAAAAAAAAAATTGCGTTCAAAACATCAACCACCTTGTTCAAAACAACGAAAAAGATGATTCAAACTTTTTGTTAGGAGCTCCACATATGAAAAACAATGAAACGAGCAAGTGAATTATGTTAAATTGGTTTGGTCAAAAGTGTATTTATAATATTTGGCACCAACTAAACGAAACTATGTGTCCCTTCATTTTTCTTGGACGAAGGAATTCTCTCACCAAATTTTCGGCTAAAAAAACTAATGTTCAACCAAAAAATGAGGAATCCATTTATTTTCCATGGATTTTATTACAAAAATATATTTCAACCGAACAAAATATGTTTCGTCTGAAAGATTGTTTCAGCCGAAAAACGACAAATGAGATTGTTTTGCAGGAACGTGAGAATTCCCTATAGCTTACTTGAACTTTGGAGGTTGCAGACTCCTGCAAATACTCAAAATTTAGTTTCAGAATTGATACTAGCATTTGAAAAATTGAATCTACTTTCAATGCATATAATGTTTTTTCATTTTCATTGTTTTTATCTAATTTTATCTAATTTTATAAAAAAATCACTACATAATATTTTCAAGTGACATTGTGATTCAGTGAAATGGAATATCCATATCTCTAAAAATACACTGTCGAAAATTTAGAAAAAATTATATTCAAAATCCTTAAATTGTTCTCTTCAAAAGGGTATTTTTAGATTTTACTTTTAAGTAAAAATTAAGATAGATACAAGGTGGGGGAAAACATGTGTTTAAAATATGCAACTTTTACATCTTGGTCAACTTCAAAAAATTCTAGAAATTATAATATTCATCCATTAGATTCAAAACTATAGTCATAAGAAAATAGATTCTTTGTAGATTGTTGCAGTATATTTCACTTGTGTTGGGCCGAAGATATGATCAATTTATGATAGTTATTAGACACTTTTTGTCGAATGTACATATGTGTTTTTCACGTTTTGAAGAATTTTATGCTAAAATGGTATGATCGACACTAGGTACGTATGATTCATGTTTAATGATTATATTGAGTATAATTCATCATGTTTTTATGCTTCCAAGGATCTTATTCACATGTTTTGGTGTTACAGGGCGAAAACACATGACATTTCTGCTTTCGGCACTCCTTCCAGCACTCGTTCCGGTACCCGATCCGACACTCTGTCCAACACTGCATATTGCACAAAAATAGAGGGCAACTTGGCAGTTATGGTATTGGCGGCTAGTGATGGGCGAATTGGGAACATGGGTTTTGTTCATGCTTGCCCCCTCCAGCTATTGAGCTCCCGACAACTCAGTTTTAGTTGTTCAAGAGGGAAATTAATGGCTCACTTTGTTTTATCAATTACGACATCATTTAATGTAAATTGTCGAATTTAGAAGTGGTTCGACCCTCCTATGGTCGACCACTTGGTATGTAAACATTATAAATACCACTATGGTGGTCAGATGATTGTTAAGCATTAGAAGCATTAGTGTGATAGATAGAAATATGATTTTACTCGGTTTTGCTATTTTACATTGTCAGATTATACGAGAACTTCGTTTTTGAGTTTTCATGGTGAATTTGAATTGCTGAGTCCATGGTATGCTTTTAGAAAGTGACCATGACTTGTTTGAGGGTGAACTAGTAGTTTGGTAACTGTTCTCTAGTTTGTTTATGCATTTTATAGTTTAGTTGTTCTCTTTATTTCATGTACATGCATTTTTATTGTGTTAATTAGTTTTTTGTTATAGTTTAATTGCGTTGACTCTCTTTTGCAGGTTATTATGATGGATTGTGTTAGCATGCATTTATCTTGTAGTTAGGAATGGATTTGCAAATTTCTAGACTAACCCCATGTGTAATTAGATATTATATTGTGTCTTTATTTATGATTTTAGAATCAAGTTTAAAACAGAGTTTTAAATAGAATAGAACAGAGTTTTAATTTGGGTTTTCTTTGACAAGGATTTGATGGATGGATAGAGTTAATTTCAATTTTTAATGATAGATTGCTTATTTCAGTTTTATACAGATCTTGCTTACTTAGTTGTTGGCTAATACATTTGGTAGTTTACTTTTTAATGTCATTCTCTTATTATAGTTTGAATTGTTAGAATAGATATAGCATACTTTTCATTTTATGAAATTTCCTTTCTAGAATTAAATTGCAATTATATTTCTTAGTTAATGGTTGAATCTAGTTTTTCTTACATAGTGTAGAAGTATAATCATGATCTCATTATATTGTTAATGGTTAATAAATATGCAGGGTAATTGACAATTATTTCAGTAATGGCTAAATTCTCATTAGATTGTTTAATCCATACCTTTCACTTTGCTATTGAGATCAATGTTGAGCTTATATCACTCGAATTATCATTTCTTGTCAATTTCCATCGAGATATTATTCGACACCAAAGAGATTCACACAACCACCAACATTATATTTGAGTTTTCATAGGTTAAAAGATAGGTTTCATGTTTTCATAGGTTAAAGGATAGTTTTCTTGCTTTCATAGGTTAAAAGATATAGTTTCTTTCTTTTGTAGATCAGAAAATATAGTTTCTTTCTTTCATAGCTTAGAAGATAGTTTTATTGTTGTTGTAGGATAGATAGTCTTTTGCTTTGATAGGTTAAAGAACAATTTTCTTATCATAGATTAAATATTAGTTGCTAGTCTTTCTTGTTTTCAATTAAATATATTTTCTTTCATGAATTAGAAATAGTTTTGAATTAAGAATATAGTCCACTTGCCTCTTAGGCTAGATAGTTGTTCAATGAGAAGTTTTTACTTGCAGTAGAAGCTATCTTAGAGTAGTTAATCACTTACTTGCTTTGATAGGTTAGTTAGTTGTTTTGTTTATTTGCTTTAATAGGTTAGCTAGTTGTTTTGCTTACTTGTCTATTTGCTTTAATAGATTAGTTAGTTGTCTTTGCTTACTTGTTTGCTTGCTTTAGTAGAATAGTTTCTTTCTTATCTATTTACTTTCTTTATAGGGTAGTTTCTCATTGAATTTAGGTTGGAAATTTAAAGTAGTTTTTCTTTTGTTATGCTTAATGGTTGGTTTTTCTCATTGTTATGAACTAGTTTTCTTTACATAGGGTTTTTACTTGCTTTCTTAGAACTATCCATCGATCCTTGGCCCAAAAGTACTTAGGTTACAGTCATTTCTCCTTCTCTACAACCAATAAATACATTGGTTGTGGTTATCCAAGGTCTTTCCAAAATATCAAGATGGCCTCTGGTAGGATCCTTTGAATGAATGACAAGAAACTCTGTGGGCTACTCCCACGAGGCTAAAGTAACCATGATATCATCTAAAATCCATTCAGGTATAACCCTAGTCTTATCTTCTAATTCCAAAATGGTTGGGGTAAGCTGAAGAAGAGGTTGTAATTGTAATTGTTCCAAGGTAGTAGCGGTCATAACATTGATGGTTTCCCCTAGGTCTATGAGAGTGTTTCCAATGGAGACCTCATTAATAGTTATAGTCACTACGGGGTTTCCTGGGTTCCCATATTTTTCTAGTCTTGGTTTCTTTAATATGTATTCAGAAAGTCCTCTTATCAATTGTACTGTAGGGGGGTCCTTTTTCTTCCTACCTGGATTCTTGATACACAATTATTTGACTACATTACTATAGATTGGAATGTCTTTAATGGCTTGAAGCAGGGGAATCTTGACACAAATATTTTTCAATTCATTCAAGATGTCAAATTCTGGTCAGATGGTAGGTTTCTCGATTACCAATCGGTATGGATAAGGAGGGACCTTCGTAATTTGTGAAGGTTCAATTTGGGGAAGATTGGGTT
>SNQJ01S0110907.1:10409-34925 GCA_010110895.2 Picea sitchensis | reverse complement strand
TCCCCACTAGACTATAGTCTCATGTATCATGGGAACCAAGACACACCAAAGCACTTACCTAAGCACAATGTTATATTTTTAAGTTGGCTTTGGGAGAAAAGGTGAAATGAAAAAAAGAAAAGAACATGGGTGGAAACGCTAGGAGTTAACCCCAGGGGTTAACTAACTCAATAGAGAATTAGATCGGGGGTATAAAAGAAAGGAAGGGCGCATATCTCACTCATTCTGGATTATTATTACTTTTTCACTTTGGGCTCTTGATCACAAAGACCTTTGAGGGTTTTGGGATTACAAACCCTAGAGATCAACTCGGTGGTGAGAGATTCCACCTATCTTGATCCAAGATTGGTCCCAGGGGTGAAACATTCCTTCCATACCATCCTACAGAAGGTACAGATTATATCCATCAACAAAGGAGTAGCAGTGCATAGCATAAGGGGGTTTTCAACAGGAGGGCGCACCATCTTGAGAAGTTAGCTCGATCTGGGAAGAGGAGAAGGATTCTGGGCAAAGGAACTTTTGGGTATTATTTGTATGGCCTAGGGCGCCTTCTCTAGCCTATTCAAGAGGGGATTTCTCTATCATATTATTTATTAGAGCTTAGCACGAGTTGGAGTGAAGGAGGGTGCATTGCAGAAAGAGGTTTCAGTCATTTGGTAGCTTAGATCTTCATCATTCAGCTTGAGACTTCACCGGGGGGTTTATCTTGCCCGGATCTATCATTCCAGCCATCTTGGTAACAATTGGAGGTCTCTAGGAGGGAGGCCGAAATATTGAGTCTACAACCATCCAGGAGGGCGCAACCCAGCTAGGGGTTTCATGCATTTAGAGGATCAGATCTTCACCATTCAACCTGATACTTCACCAGGGGGTTTGTCTTGCCCCGATCTACTATCTTAGCTATTTTGGTAGCATTTGGAGGCCTCTAGGAGGGAGGCCAAATATTGGGCATCTACAATTATCCAGGAGGGCACAACTCAACTTGGAGGGTTGGACCTAGCATCTTGGAAGGAAAGAAATCAATCTTGTACTTTCCTCAGTTAATTGGATGCCTTTGAAGGCTATTATCTTCTGTTTTGGATCTTATTGTAGAAACTATTATTCCAGCTTGGATATTATTATGGTATTCTATAGATTTGCAGATCTATTGTATCATGATCTCTCTATTATCTAAATAAAGGTTAGATATGACATTATTGGTTCTATATTGGAGTTTCTTGTTGTATCTTGTCATTTCCTTATTGCTATATGTTCAGATCTATATCTTCACACATATAATCTTCATGCCACAAACCCTACTGTGCAACTTCACTAAGTAAACCTGCAAACACACAAGACAACAAATAACAATTAAACAATCAGTGTTTCCGAGCAAAAAAATTGGCTTGGGAACATTACACTCTAACCCCTAATAACTCATAAACAAACCCAAGGATTTAGCTCTAATTTTTCCCTAACCCTCTACTAACCTTAGCGCACTTATCTAGCTAGTTAGAAGTGGTTTCTAGTGGCTAATTTTTCTGCTGTCATTCTTGGTTTGCTACAACCATAAGACTGGTATTATCACTGCAACAAGCTTTGTTTCAACCTTGCTTTTTGTGCTAGAGTTATTGCTTAATCATTGATGAGTTGAGCTAGCTTTCACTAGCTTCGTCTCTTGTTTATTTTATCATATGTCTAGCACTTATATTGTAGCCTTTGCTATCTTTATTGAGCTGATATATATCATTTACTTTTGCTTCAATTAGGGACAACAAGCTTAACTTGCTTGTCCAACTAACATATTTGCAAGTATCCTTGGTTTTCATTGTGTCTCGGGCATGTACTTCACTCTCGGCCGATCACTCAACTCATTTGAAAACCCTTAAACCTTCCCAAGACTCTTTCCCAAGCTTTTCCTACCGTATAGAATTGACCTCTAGGGACATCCATTCATACTTACCATTTTCCATGTCATTTCCCCCTAGGGTCACCTAGATTCCCCCTTGAGGTGACTACCTCACCTCTAAAGTGACACATACACCTGCCTAAGGTGACAATGGGTAGTTGCCCTCCTAGTTGTCGCCAATTGGCGATTGGGTCGGGATTTTCCCAACCTATACCTTGTGCGATAACAAAGACGATTACGAAAATTATCCATAGAACTTTAGAGAAAAGGAGAAATTAAGGAGAGTTATCAACAGGAGCAGGGTCACTTTCCTTGGGAACCTGAGGAGTGTCGTTGTTGGAATCTTCAAAGCGGATCCAAAAAGCTTGCAGCCATGATGGTGATCTTCTTATCCAAAGATTTAACCTGCAATTGGAGATATTCATTTTGCATGAGGACGTCATTGAAGATAGCTTGTTTTTCTGTAAGAGCCGACCCAAGCAGAGCTTTTATAAGCCAATACAGTTCTACTGTGCAATAGTACTTGGTTTCTCTATCCTGGGTAGAACCTACGTCAAGGATCCATGCCATCATCTCAGAATCAACTTCACCATTTGGAGTTTGTTTCCTGATGCAACCGACTTCTTCCTCCATTGCCTCCACCACCTCTCGAGATGCAAGAGGAGTTTGAGTCTGGAAGGATTCTGTAGCTCGAACTATATCTTGATGTGATCTTGGGAGAGGGAGGCTTGGTTGGGCATGCCGACCACGAGCTTTGACCTCGCTCCAATGCATACTGTCTCGCTTGATTGCTAGATGCTAATTGCCTTGAAAAATAATGGGGTTTCTACAACAGGGGAAAGCACCTGTAACTGAAGAGCTCTGAAAACCAACTTTGTCTTCTTCCCTGATCTAGGGGATAAATTTCTTCGAGAGAATAATGGATAGGGGATCCTTGATACTTAGGCTTACGCATTGGCAACCAGGATGCGTACAAGTCTCATAACACCCGAGTAATTTCAAGTATCTGTCTCCACTGGTGGGATTGAACTGACGCGACTCTCCCTTGGTGATGGATGTGTGGTTTCTGGTATGACGGGAGCCAAGGTTAAACCTACAATCTCCCTCGCTTGTGTTGTGATCACTGCACTTATTATTAGATGTGCAGTCTTCACTGTCGATTCTCGTTCGATTTAGAGCAGGAGCTGGCCTATTTGTGGCCACATTAATGTTGAAGGTGATCGACATGGCGGGTTGACATTTGAGATCCAGGTGTCATCTGATTGAGATCCGAGAAAGGCACGTGGGCTTGGCTATGTACCCGAATCATAATTAGAAAAAACCCTTAAGGGCATCGTTCCACTGTGCATGAAACTTGGATCATGGTGAAACTATGCTCATCTAGAAATTTCTACCAAATTCTTATCATAATTGTAACTGAAAATATGATCCTTTCACTACAAGATTAAATTACTCCAACAATTGTTTCGCAACTCATCATGTAAAAATTAATTTTAAATTAAAGATAGATTATACAGTGAAGGATGGGAAACATTGTTTCATTTCCAGTTAAATGTGGAACATCCACCATTTATCAAGATATGAGATGGTGTTTTACATTGTGATTACATGATAAACTTAATGACTATGATGACTTCGACGTCACAACAACACTCTTGCTTGGCATTAGAAGTGAGACAGTTCACCTAACATCTTCCTATCCTTTGGAATTGTGGGAGGTTACGAGTTCAAGACCAAAGCATGTTGAGCCAACTTTAAATGTCCAATGATGTAGAGATTTATTAGTCTCGAAAAAAATACAACCACTCAAAATAAAAGGGAAACAACATTTTTAACATAGACTCAAGTCAAAATTATTTTGAATTAATAGAATTGCAAATACCAAATGTTAACATTATGATGATGATGATGATGATTAACGTCCACTAAGACCTAATTGGTCTATCGGACCTTAAGAGGGTAAGTGATTACTTGTGATTCTTTAGAATTTTGTTTCTGTGCTCGAAAAAAGAGGGTAAGTGATTACTTCAGATTCTTTAGAATTTTGTTTCTCTGTCGAAAACATTAAGAGAAGGTTTTCCAAGATCACCATACTTTTGTTGAGTTAAGAGGTTAGGAAGGTTGGTAGTGTGATCAATATTTTGAAAATGAGATCTAATATGGGTATAGGTTGGACAATCTAAGGGAAAGTGTTTTTCATCTTCAACCTTCTTAGTGTCACAGAGGTGACACACTCTTTCATCCCATGGCGTTTTAGGAATTGACCAACGCCCAGTTTCACTATGGAGCTCGTGAGCATTTGTTCTTATCTTACTAATGCTTATTTTTTTCTTTACACTTGCAATTGGTATAAAAGGTACATAAAGATGATGAATTTATTTTTTTATAAAAAGTAACAATTTTATCAATTTAAAATTATAATTTTAACAAAGATTGTCTACCTATATTTTAATAATTTAAAATTATAATTTTGAAAAAAATTGCTTACCTGTATTTTAATATTTTAATGATGGTAAACTGAAAAAAAAATCAAAATTATAAAATATTTAATATAAAATGTTTAAAAAAAATGACAAACCCACTTCACATATTTCACTCACAGCAGCCGAAAACACCTCTCACAAAAACGTTAAAATACACTGACAATATTTATTTATTCATTCAATCGCCAAAGCGATTCTATGAGAATGATGAAGAAATAAAAGCTCCGAATGTATGTGTATGCATATCCATGTCCCATGACGAGTTGATCGGGAGAAGGAACCCTGTTCATATCTTCAAAGCCCTTGTAAGTTTCTTTATAAGCAGTGTAGTTTTCTGCGATTTTTTGTGGAATTTACATTGTTCTTCCCCTCCGCCGAGTGTGAATCCGAGTATCGGAGATAGTTTTATATTTCATAATTTTTTTAAAAAATTCAAGAGAAAGATAAGTTTTTTATGTTTCAGGGCATCTTCGTTTCAAATCTCGTTGCACTACAAGCGTTGGATATCAGGTCAGAAGAGTTCCGACCAATGCTATGCTTTGTTTTAATTAATGAATAATTGAATAGAATAGGTTTTTAAGATAAGCGAAATTGAAATTAAATGCGAATCTCTCGCTTGGTCTTTTTTTTCTTTTTCTTTCTATATTATAAATTCTAGGGTTTCTCTCCGTGCACTGTGTATATTATCTATTAAAAAAATTATGGCCGTCTTGAGAAACGCTCAAGAAACAACGTTCCTGTTTCTTAGCCACTTCTTAGCGAAACGACACCCTGACACTGCGTTTCTGGTCATGTAGATTTCTAGGTATTTCAGTTAGATGAATTGTGACAACATTCAAATGTGGTAACCATGGTCCAGGGGGCTTGCCAGGTCAGTGAAAGCAGTGCACTGTTATTTTCCACAACAGGCTTCAATTCTACCTAGGGCCACTTGTTCTGGTTCTTGTGTTTGTGCTTGTGGATAGGGTCTGGTGTAAGACGCATTGTGATAAGAGGAAGCTACCAAAAGAAAAAACTGGTAACCAACAAAGGTCAGAAATTACCAAAGAAAAAATTAGTAACCAAAACAATAGTTAGAAAGATCTACAGCTTGCAGCATGCTGAAAACAAGGGAAGAATAATCTCAAAATGAGAATCGCTAATGAATCATTTTTTGATTGCAAGTAGAAAGTATGAAAACTTGGAGAATATTGTGGAAAGAACCAGGATTAGTCAAGATCTTAACCTGTTTATGAAGGAGAATTAGTTTAACTCCGGGAGCTAGGTGTGAAAATTCTTAACCGAGATCTTGAGAAGTCAAGATCTTGAGTTTGTTGAACGTGGCGTATACCCAGGAGGTTTTCTTGAATAATATGAAAAAGTATAATTCTATTAATATTTTGAATGGTACAAAAAATGGGATTGTAATAGCTACATGGCCTGAAAGGTCAGAAAAGAGAGTAGCTACTAGCCCTAAATCTAAAGATATAACAATCAATCATTTTGCTTCAATTCTTTGACTATTTGAAGCATTAAGCTTTGAGTCTTTTATTGGCTTAAATTTCACGAGCACTATATATCTATTTGAGTTCTCTCAAAATCACGCAGGGCTTGCACTTAGCCTCAGTAAGGTTACTTGCAGATATATTTCAAACAAGTTACAAAAGTATCCTCTGTCACTAACTTATTGGTGACTATAAGAGATGTTATGACTTTAAAGCTTCGCTGCTGCAAGCATGTCTACCTTGCAGGATAGATCAGAAGCCATAGTGCAGAATTACAGAGAAATTTAGACTCAGCACTAACCACCTTTTGGAACTTTAGCTTCTCAAATAATTTCCTTTCCCGCAATCAACATCCTCTATTATAAGGGAAACTTTGATAACTGTCAAGGTTTAGAGTCAAAAAGACTATGTGAAAGTTCCTGTAGATAGAGATCCCGTTCCCTTGTTTCAATCACTGGATAAAAACATCAAGTCACACACCAAAATTTAATAGTAAATCTCAGGATTAAGTAGACTGCAGGTGGAGAATGGAAGTAAACAAAGGATGCCCCACAAGGACTCCCAGTCAAATTAGCATTGAAAAGTCCAGAAGTGAAAGATGGGAGTGCTACCACGACCTCAAGTTGTGTTTAGCAGCTCCCAAATAATGCATTCCTACTAGCAGATAATGCAATTACTAGCAGGAATATGACCACATTAGGTGCAGAAAAAAAGATTAGCCCTTTCCAATAATTGAAGATTTTCCTGGTCCTAACAAGCTGCCAACTAAGTCTGTCTTTGACATCAAGTTGGCTCTAACTTTCAACTGTCAAACAAGGGTTTGTTGCTGTTTTATAACAGAAAACTGTTCAGTAACTTCTTTGCTGTTCTGTTACGATTACATAGGCCATTAAGGTGCTCTAGCATGTAGTTTTGTCACAAGATATTAGCACATGCATACCATAAGTTATATAACACACCTAGAGATATTTTAGAGCTGAAATAATGTTGTTCTAAACACTAGCATACATGAAAATGAACACAGGTATTTTTGGTCAACATGACCCTGGATAAAACCCTTCGGGGAAAACCAGTTTGGAACCTGAGTGTATAAAATGGAGAAAAAAAGGTGGAATACAACAAGTACAATAAACGAATGAACCTGATACAATAACAGCTTGAACCAAGCTGAAACACAAGTCCAAATGAAGAAGATGCGCCCTCCTCACAAGTTGCCAAAACCACTGAACTGAAGCTCTCTGCCAACTGGAAGCTCTAATGGAGAAACCCTTCCACAGTACTCTGAAACTG
Source organism: Picea sitchensis (assembly GCA_010110895.2). Lineage (NCBI taxonomy): Eukaryota > Viridiplantae > Streptophyta > Pinopsida > Pinales > Pinaceae > Picea > Picea sitchensis. The sequence goes on along the minus strand of SNQJ01S0110907.1, from coordinate 27,780 downwards.
TGCTGTAGCTCTCCACTGAAACTGTCCTCTAGGAAAACTGACCTCTGTAAGTCCTACCTGCTAGCTGTGTGCCCTCCTCCTCAAGTGCGCCCTCAACTTGGCCTCTCGCCAAGTAGCTTCCACTTGAAGTGGAACCAAAATCTGATCTGCTTGTCTCCGTAGCCAAGTGAGGCTCAAGCCTCCGTGGTGCCCTACTGCTCCTCCTCATCAATCTTTGATGCTATGAAGCCCCTCATCAATCTCTGAAACTGAAGCTATCCCGGGTGGACCAGTCACCCCTGATGATGGTGTCCATGAAAATTGAGTCCGAGCTCCCTCTGAATCACCACTATGAGTCAATAGGTCCTCCTCAACTTTGTCTCCCCACCTGACGCTGGATGGTGTAACAACTGACAAAGAAGTAGCAAATGCACACTCTCTCTCAAACTGTGCATCGAACTCAAGCTCCTCTGCTGTCGTTGCTGAATCATCCTGCTGCTTCTTCTTCTTCTTGGGACACTGTCCTGCATAGTGACCCATCTCTCTACAAGCAAAGTATCTCACTGTGCTCATGTCTCTCTTCTACCCACCATTGCTTTCTCCATGTGGCGGGGCCCCAAACTTGGGACCCCGTCAACCTCCCTTGCCGGTCTTCTTCTTGCCCTTTGTCCAAAGAGCAAGATCCTCATCACCCTGCAATGTCTGCTGTTTTCCAGAAGTCTCTGATGTAAGTCTAGTCTCCTCTTGAATGAAATCATCCCACAATCTCTCTCAAGTGGGCATGATCTCCCTGGCAAAAATGCCACGAACAAATGGATCCCATGGTTTGGTGAAGCTGTTTAAAGCTGTCCTCACCATAGAGTCTGGGTCCACTACCTCTCCAATGGTTGCAAGCTCGTCTCTGATCTAGGTGTATCGACCAAGTTAAGAAGTAACCGATTCATCCTGGATCATATGAATGCCCCTGAGTCGATCATACAGAACCATCTTCCGGTTCTGGTTAGAGCTCTGGTAAAGATTGTAAAGAGATGCCCACATCTCAAATGCATAGGCTTTCCCAGTCAAGTGGGGAATGATGTGATCCCTCACTGCACCACACATCGCCCTCTTTGCCTTGTTGTTCCTCTTCCTGAACTCTGCTAACAAGACGGGAGCAGTAGCAGGAGGAATAGGAACAATCACCTCAACTATATCCCATAGTTCGAGGTCCTCTAAGACAAAGATGATCCTGGACTTCCAAGGCGACCAGTTGCTAGCTCCAGCTAGCCTATCCTCCACACGCATCTGAGATGCTGACATCACTACCCTTTGCACTCAAACTGATGTTGCAACTGTAAAGGAACGTTGCCTCACTCTTGTCTACACAGGTGTGAAAAGAGGCAAACGAACACCGACCTCACTCCTAGCAATATAGGTGTGAAAAGAGATTGTGAAAAATCAGCCTCACTCCTACCACGTAGGTGTGAAAAGAGACTGACGAAAATGTCCACAAACTGCTCTACAACCCTCCACAAAATTCTGCCAACAAGCTGCCACTAAACTCAGTCAATGGCTGTCCACAAAATCTACCCAAAAGATGTCTAAAACAGTCCACCAAGATGCTGTCGAAAACTCAACAAAAATCAGCCACCAAGCTTTGATACCATGAAGATTTTATGAGGTACTATCAGGTTGCTAAATCTGGTCTGTCTTTGACCAGATTTTAGCTCTAAGTTTGACTTTCCAAAATTGTCTTCTTGCTGTCTTTTAGGACAGCAAACTATTCGGTTACTTTCTGCTGATAATTTGTGTTTAAGTGTCCATTTGAGATGCCCTTGCAAGTGTTTTATTATCCCAATATTAGCACATGCAATATACTTCAAAACAAATAACACTACCGCTAGATCTTTTAAACTTTAAATGCTGATCTACATTAGCATACATGAAAATGAACACATGTATTTTTGGTCAACATCACTCTGGATAAAACCCCCCCGGGTAAAACCAATTTGGAATCTGAGTGTATAAATGTGGAGAAAAAAAGGTGGAATACAACAAGTACAAGAAACAGATGAACCTGATACAATAGCAGCTTGAACCTAGTTGAAACATAAGTCCAATTGAAGAAGATGTGCCCTAGGATGGTGCGCCCTCCTCACAAGTTGCGAAAACCATTGAACTGAAGCTCTATGCCAATTGGAAGCTCTGATGGAGAAAGCCTCCCACAGTACTCTGAATCTGTGCTGTAGCTCTCTACTGAAACTGTCCTCTAGGCAAATTGACCTCTGCAAGTCCTACCTTCTAGCTGTGCGCCCTCCTCCTAGCAAGAACTAACTCCACAAATAAATGAAGGACTAAGCTTGCTGGCTACCACCATGAATGTGGGCGCCCAAGCTTTCCTCACTCAATGCATCCAACCTCATCCTCATGCTCCTCTCCCAACTCTCTTGGTGAACATAACAAGGAATAATAAGCCTCTCCTTTTCCCTTGCGCCCTCCTTAAGGAAGCATAAGGAAACCTAAAGTATGAGATGAGATCATCTCATCTCATCTCTAATCAATGGTTGAGATCATCTCAAAAGAATCTCAACTCAAAACCCACTTTACTTAAGTTTCCATAGTTTCACTTTATGTCCCTCCATTCACCACCAAAGTGAATTAATAGTCATTTTAGGCTTAAGTGACCAAATTTCACTTTTGACTTAAATCTCCTAAGTCAAAGTGAAATTAGACATAAAGTACATGGTACATGGTACAAAGTATTTCCCTCTTGTGTTTAGAGGCTCACACACACAAGGGGACCACTTTCCAAGGTACCCAAATCTCAACAATAATGAAGTACCTGACTTAAAATGCAAAAACAACACAAACAAAAGGACCTTTGAAAACTATTCTCCCTTGACATCAAGTAAAACGCCCACCTAGGCTAACTAGAAGATGGTTGTAATACCCCTAAGCCGAACCCAAATGTAAATGCAAATATTTGCATTTACATTTATATTTGCAAGAACCCAAATGTGTGGTGCTGCCCAGTTGCTTCGTGCCAGTTGCAGTTACCAGTTGCCAGTTGTACCAGTTATGTGGTGCACTATCTTGCTGTAGTGATGCACCTATCTTGCGCTAGTTCTGAGGTGCTACTCAGTTGTCTACCCTCGCTAGGGTTTGACAAGAAGAAGAGATAAGTATTTTTTATCAGGGTTTCTTCATTGTTGGTTTGCTCTTGTGAATAGAGCTTGTTCATGGTTGTATTGGAAAGATTCTCTCTAAGAAAAGTTGGCTGGGTTTTTCCCCGAGTTTGGGGTTTTCCCAGGGTAAATCTGTGTCTTTTTGTGCTTGTTTATCTGTTGCTGATATATTTCAGTATATGTTTATTGAATGTTAAAAGAAGATAAAATGCTATGGTAAATCTAATGTTAACAAAACTAATAAAAAATCTAACATTGTGTTGTAACTTATTGTCATTTGCTTAACCTTGTGCTTGGGAAGGCTTGTTTACTGTCGAAGAGGCGGGTTGTCAGGCTCGTGAGCATTCTCAGTTTGCCGGGAATTGTTCCCTGGTGCGCTAGGCATTAGATACAGGGCTTTGAGACTTCCTGTTCGGCCTGTTGCTGAAGCCCTAAAAGGGAAGTGGGGCAGTCGAAGGACTGTTGAGCAGAGAGGGGGCACACTTCCTGGGGTGGGACATGCATGTGGGGAGTGAGGGATTGTAGGATAGTTGCAACAATCGACACCTTGGACCAAGTCTTTTGCTGAATATCAGACCATAGCCTGGCGATAGGAACCCTTTTTTCTATGGAGTTTAAGCCCAGGTTGGGGGTGACCTGTCGCTGAAATATTATGAGCGATAGAGTTTATGGCTGGGAGGAACGTTTGAGTCTTGCACATAGTTGGTGACTTTTCATAAAAGATAAGTGTCCTTCACAGGCTTGTTTAACTACTGTGTACTATAATGTTATATTTTCAATGGGTTTATCTTACTGTATGAATTTGCATCTGCATATTGTGGTTAACTCCGTGCAATGTTATTGCTTATATATAGGTTTCTTATTTCGGTATGCTACGACATATATGAGCATGATAGTTATAAGTGCTTCTGTTAGCTACATGTATGATGAATCTCTATATATCGTTGCTCATGAGAAGTATGACAATTATTAAGAATTCTTATAAGTTAAACTTTGTGGTATGATTAGAAGATACCAAGGCATGGTATGTACTATGAATCACCGAGTGTGCAGTGAAGCAGTCCACGCGCACAAAGTAGACTCTGCATGCAACATTGGATTGATTGCGCGCAGTAGTATCATTTGTTCAGAGCGTTCGCGCGCACAACATTATATATATGTGTTTTGAAGGGCTAAGCACGTAGAGGATTTGTGACATTTATTTCCCTGCTATAATTGTATCAAAAGAAGTGTACTCGTAGAGCGAGGTTCAACGCGGGTCTGGGCGCAGTACCTTAAGGTCATGCATAGTTAATCCGGTCTACTTGTAATAGGGAGCGTTATAAGTAGTATTCGAGCACTAAAAATTTTGAAGTAGCATTGTCCAGTAGTGAGCTTGGGTTGCTACAAAGAATATCCTAGTGATAGAAGTTGAGATTGTGACGTGGCCCATCTTGGAAGGTTGGGGACGTTACATTATAGTATCAGAGAATGTTGTAAGTGGTGGTAACATGACTTAATTCAGAGACTGGGTACATTACAATGGTGGCATCGGAGCTCAATAAAAATTAAGGTCTTTGGACTTGGTAATCTAAAAACATGTTCGCTCAAAATGCTTGTAGACCAAGATGAATTGTTACGATGACGAGGATAATCAACTTCAGTACTAATAAATGGTACTTCATAGGTCCATTCGAACCAATTTTGTATGGGTTATTTGGAATTTTGATAGTCTTTTATTAGTTAACAAAGTTTTATGTTAGTATGTGTACTTTCTGTTAGTTAATGAAGGTTATGTTTGTCAGTTGTACTTTTATATTAGTTAATGGAATAAGAGTTATCTCACATGCAAACGACAAAAGAGTTAAAGTGGAAATGAGTTATAAATAGACTTCTAGGTGCGCTAGAGTAGGAGTGTTTTTTGGGGAAAGTAGTTGTCTGTCTTGTAGAAATTTAATGACAAAATCAACAAGTAAATAATTCTGTCATACGCTTAGCAACCTAGAGATAACTGTCTTGTATGAACTCTAAAATGTCTAAACCCACATTCAAAAATTACCATAAGCAGAAATACACATTGCTAAACAATTTAGTAGCGGAATAAACACAATGAACAACATTCAATCAACCATGAATAACTCAGAAATTTAGGCAATGCCAGGGAAAACCCCAATGTGGTGAAACCCAATGAGAGAGAGAGAGATCTTATTATTCAGCTTCAGGAAAGTACATATCAACAACAATTACACAATTTCCAGCCAAGAGAAAAATACCTCACATCACAAAAACTGTCCCAAAATCTGCCTCGATTTCCGTGCCCAAAAAATTCGTACCCCTGTATGGATTTACCCTCTTCAGCACCTCAAAAACTGTGCCAAAATATCTACTGTACGAACAACAACAGAAATGCCCTCTTCACCAACAAAAAACACTGAAATGGTTGCCTCGAAATTCGTGCAACAAGCTGCCTTGATTTGCGTGCCCTCCCAGCGTGTTGTACAAATTGTATGGATCCGTACATTACGACCTCTCTAACAACAGAAAATTTCAGCACTCACAAAACATAAAATCCTCCTTGGGATTTGTGCCCAATGTCTCTTGGGAAATGCGCCCTCTTTCCTCTCTCAAGCTTACTCATAAAATCTCTCTCAATCTCCTTCTCTTGTGTCTTGTGCACTACCCAATGCATTCTTTTATAAAATCTGAAGATGACTTTTTACCTCCCAAGTGTCTTTTCACCTCCCCCCAACCCTAAATCCAAAGGCCAAGATCTAATCTTATCTTTACAAGATCAAGGGCCACGATTCATTCCCTCCAAAATAAATCACTTAAAATATTAAAGTACATTTCACTTTATTACATAGTGCACTTTATGAAATAAAGTCACTTTAATATTAGAAGGTACACTTCATTAAAAAATCACTTTAATAAAAGAACCACTTTATCACAACTTTATAAAAACCCATTACAAAGTCAAGTGTCTAGTAGTGTAAGTACAAGGTAACTTCTGCATATAAGACACACATGCAGAGTACCTCCCGAGCTAAATAGCTAACATGTCTAAGTCACTTGACATGCCCCTCAGGGGTCCCGTGTCCCGTATCCTACGTGACAGACATGATTCGTCAAGGACACAAACTAGGCACGTGTCTGACACGTGTCTTAATTTCAAGACACGTGTCATGCACAGAAATGGACCCGGGCTCATGTTTTCTCATGCATGTTGCAGCTGTGAGGTGTTTTGGTGTGCTACTGAGGGGTTATTTTGCCCTACTAATGCTATTTAAAGAGGTCCCCACCCCCTCCATTTCACCCACCCTAGTAATTAATGGTAATATTAAATTCTTAAAAGTGATAATCTCCTTTATCTTTCATTTTCATCCTTTTACTTAAATTTTTAACATTACCATTAATTGTTTTAGGATGTTTGGGATAAGATAAGATAAGATAATTTTATTAATGTCCAATGAATGACCACAAAAGTAGGTCAATGGGACTAAAGGACACATCCAGTGTGAGTACAATGTGGAAGTGCAAAAACAATTCCCATATAAGAGAAAGAAGAAAACCTAAAGTATAGTCTAGGTAAATATCCAACTAGGCTAAGCCTTAGGTCTAGCTAAAAACCAAAACTGAAGTGTATATAACAATATCATAAGTGCGGTGATACAAAGTGAGAGTGTCTATGGTAGGAGTTGGACAACTCAATATTAGCCGAGAGAGAAATGTCTGGAGATGAAGTCAATGCTTCCTTGATGTGATGACCGATGGCAAGGGGGGTTGACGGGGGTCGCTCTGGCTCATTGTCGGAGTCCTCCGGTACCAGGGGGGAGCTTGTCAATGTTTCATGGAATCCTGCAAAGGAGACCTAGCTAAAGCAAGTACAAACAAAGCTTATCAAGAAAAGGACGAGAGATTCAATATGGAAGAATGAGAAAATATATTCACACTACAATGAGCTGATCAATAATGAATACAATGAATGAGTGATATACACTCATATAGGAAAGAACATTCCATAATTAAGAAAAGCGAACAAACAATGAGCTTTTCCTTAGGAATGCATGCATAATAGTGATGGTCTAAAATAGAAAGTCTAAAATAGGACTAGCTCCAGTTAACTACCACTGAACTAGTGAGTTGAAAATAGAAATATTACCAACACTCCCCTGAACCAGTGAGTCGAAAATATAAATATTACCAACACCCCCCTGAACATCATTATGGAGTAATGAAAAATGAGTCCCGACAACTAGGCCATATTAGGTACTCATGTACAATGCAATTAATGAACATTGAATAAAAAATGAGGAAAGAGGGAAAACCACATGGGAACAAACCCCCCCCTCAAAAGACAATGTATCAAAAGAAGAAAAGGCAGTTGCTAGGCAACTGTGTTCTTCACTCCAAGATGATCTCGCAAAGTTTGAAACTTTAGCCCAATGAAGGTCTTGGTGAAGATGTCGACATTCTATTTAGAGGAAGGACAAAACTGCAGATCATTGATCCTGTGATGTACTAGATATTTGATGAAATGCATGTGGACCTCAATGTGTTTGGTTCGTTGCCCCTGTATTGGATCTCTGCAAAATCTCAGTGTACTATGATTGTCACACCATATGATAGTCGGATAGTGAAATTGGATACCAAGCTTAGTACGGAAGTGTTGAAGCCAAAATGCCTAAATGACACAATTGACTACTCCTCTGTAGAAGATAAAGCAATGGATGATTGCTTCTTACTTGACCAACAAATAGGGTTTGACCCCAAACTGAGAGTGTACTCGGAAGTGGACTTGCTATCTGTGCCATTGCTAGCCCAATTTGAATCTGTGAAGCCTATGGGATTCAATGCACAACCAACTGCATAGTGAATCCCATAACTCATGGTGCCTTGAACATATTTGAGGATGTGCTTAGCAACCTTCCAGTGCAGATCATGGGGCTCTTGCATGTATCTCGAAACTGCTCCCACTGCATACGAGATATCCGAATGGGTGTGGGTGAGACACAAAAGACTCCCCACCAACTATTGATACGAAGTGTTGTCCACTAATGGTGTATCCCCGCCATCCTTAAGTCTGATCCCATATAAGAAGGGTGTAGGTGCAGACTTACAGTCTGTCATGTGGAATCTATCCAGAAGATCCCTGGCATACTTAGCTGGAGAAAGTTTGATGCAAGAAATATTCTCACTAATCTCAAGACCAAGAAAGAAGTGAAGTGGACCCATATCCGTCATAGAGAACCTGTCATGCAGAATATCTTTGACCACAACAATGGTTGAAGCAGAACTACCAGTGATCGAAAGATCATCAACATAGAGTACTAAAATCATCAAAGAGTCAGTAGTCCTTAGCATGTAAACATTGCAATCAGATTTACATCTAACAAAATCATGTGAAAGCAGATAAGAATCCATCTTTTCATACCATGCTCTAGGTGCCTGCTTGAGGCCATAGAGTGGCTTCTTCAGTGTGCATACTAAAGATGAGTTCTAAATGAACCCCTGTGGTTGCTCCATATAGATCTCCTTTGAAAGATCATTGTGAAGAAAAGCATTCTGAACATCCATCTAGTGAACTTCCCATCCTTTGGCTGCTGCAATGGCTAGAACCAAGTGAATGGAGTCCATCTTTGCTACAGGAGCAAAGGTCTCATCATAATCTATCCCATGTATTTGTTGAAATCCTTTTGCAACTAATCTTGCCTTGTACCTGCTCACTTGACCATCTGCTTCCCTCTTGGTCCTATAGACCCATTTGCATCTGACAAGTTTCCTCCTTGGTGGAAGTGGAACCGGATCCTATGTCTGATTCTCTAGGAGTGAGTCATACTCCTCCTGCATGGTTGCTTCCCATAATGGATTTTCCACAGCCTCACTGTAGATCTGCGGATTGGAAGATTGAACCATATAACAATGCATGGGCATTGCTGGATTCAAAAGCTAAAAGTACATGAGAAGGCTCCTCATGTTGAGATCGAGTCCTCCTCGAATCCAATGGATTCCCTGCAAGGTCGCCTGCTGCCTAAAGTGTGGACTGTGCCCACTTGGGCATCTGTTGAAGCTCCGACACTGGCTCCTCATCTGGCTATACTACCTGCTCAACTCCATGTACAAAATCCTCTGAATCTGAGTTTGAATATATAGCATTTGAGTGTATGGAACCATCATCTCCGATGTTTGGAATTGATGGAAGCACAACAATATCAGCATGTTGCATTGGTGGTGCATGCAAAGGACTTGTTATCGTGCAATTTGTACTTTGATAGAAGAAAGGGTAAATGGAAAGCAAATTGGTGTAAAGGGAGACTATCCTATAACCGTCACCTCAATAGGATGTCCCTTTCTATTTAGGGTGGTAGGCCCAGGGGATACGTCCCCAGTGACTTGGGGTTTTGAGAAGGCAAAGTCAAAGTAGCTAGGTAAAGGTCCCCTCTCACAAGTCACCACCTATCAGAAAGTCCGATTTTAATAACCAATGAAGAGATAATATGTCAGAAGTGTACCTGCTCGGAACAAAGCAACAAGAAAACTATATATTTGCAAGTGCACTTGCTAGTTAGCACTTCATAAAACCATGGACTTTCTTAATAAAAGCAATCTGCTGAATATGGTGAAGTAAACAAAAATCTTAAAACAACAATGTTTATAGAGCAATACTTCACATAAAATGTCTTGAAACTAGCTTCAAAATGACTAAAAACCATTAACCATTGAAGTCATAACATTAGCATTTGACAGAAGCACATAAGACAAAGTATAATTTAGCCTTTACAATTGCCTTTTTGAGCTTTTAATGTTGCATCTAATGGCTGTAACTTACTTTAATAACAACAACAAGTAGGTTAGTAGATCAAACTATTCTAGGGTTAGAAAGTGTTAGTAGGTTGTTTAAAGAATAGGTTTTGATGGTTGTGTTGATCAAATACTCAATGGAGGTCTTAGACTAGTGCTTTCTTAGGGCAAAATGAAGTCAATAAAGTGGCAACAAATGTTGAAGAAGCAGGATGATAATAAGAGAGCCAAAGACAAGAGGAGTTGATGGATGAAGTGTTGGTAAGCCAAGGCTTCAACCAGCAAACCCTAGGGGAAAATGACTACTAAGGTGTGTAGATTTTCCTCCCTCTTTAACTCAAAGAATGAAGCAAGTGGCGGCTAAGATGAAGCAACAAGTGCTAGGGTGTTGCAATGGCAAGGCCTTTAGGAGTGGCTTCAAGAAAAATGGCTCCTGGGCACAATCTAGTAGGTGGATAGCAATTGAGATAAGGACAATACCATGTGCTTAATCTTCTAGGGTTTCAAGCTAGCAATTTCATAATCTTTAGCAAAATGCAAAGTAAAGATACTATAACCATTCAAAAGAAGGAAGAATTGCAGAATTTTACTTACATTCACCAAGAATAATCTAGCATATCACCTAGTTGTAGACTTTCCACCAAGAAAATGCCCAAAAACACCAAGATTAGCYTTCCTTCAACAAGTGCGCACTAAATTTCAGTCATAAAACCCTAATTAGGGTGCAAATTTCAGACCTCACAAGTGTGAGTGAAAGATGATGAMTAATAAGAGTGATTTTTCCCTTATTTATACAATTACAAAGACCATAATTAGGTCAAAAAGGTCGACATGGCTTGTTACACATAATATCCAGTTTTTTACATTAAATGTCATAATTAAACCCTAAAATAAGCTATAATGGTGATGTCATGCCCTTTTAGGGTGACGTTATGCCCTTTTTGGGCAACGTTGGCCTCCTGGAGCAAAGCGTTAGGCCTCCTTGAGCCTCAGGAATCTGCCACATGTGCCAGTGGCACACAATTGCCTCCAAAACATTCAAAACACTGGGTGACATCATGGGTGACCTGGGTGACGTCATGGGCCTTCCAAGGCCTACATCATGGTGGAAAGGGCACAACCCCCCTGGGTCCAGGCCTGCCAGGCTGCCCTTGGTGAAACATCCTACTCTCTCTCTGTGCAATCCTCTGATCTGTCTCTGCCCCTGACTGGGGTCTCAACATCCATCAGGTGGGATTTTAGCCCTATGGAGGTCTGATCTAATCATCTCCCCATATGTACTTGTCCATCGGGTGTGGCCTTGCAACATCAACAAATACGCCCTCCATGGGCTCATAAGTCACAGGGATCATAGAAATGTCAATCACATCTAATCATCAAGCTATTTAAACATGTGCATGAAACCCCCTTTTCCCAAACAAGTGCTCAAAGACGTTATGCTAATCTGCAAGACAAGTTTGGAGGGGACGCTAGGACGTCCTATTGGGCTAATGCTCATTGGATGTGGGATGTTTTCGGGAGAAGTCAAATCCAGACCATGTGAGTGGGTGAGGTGGTAAGGGATGTTTGGGCAATGGGTGCAGTGATAGTAGGGAAATGTATGGTTTACCTGTGGGTGCCTTTGAAGAGGGTGAGCTGCACCTTGTCATGGATGCAAATGTTTCCAAGCCTATTCATACCTTTTATCTTTTATCTTTATTGCTTTCTCTTCCAAGAGGCTAGTTAGGGTACACTGTCGTGGCGTGGTGACCAGTGGTGGCAATGTTACCCACAAGCATTTCACGGAAATGAGAAGGCTGGCTCGTGATGAGACCCCCTTTTTCTTGGCTATGCCACCAAGAGCCACTACCCTAGCATGGTGACCAGTTGCTGGTAGTGTCATACCGCTACATGCCCATGGACCTAATAGGCTGGCTCGTGATGAGACCCTCTATCCTCCAACTAGGTCTTGATTTATTATCTTTTATGGGTCCCTCTTATTTCTTGCCGAGAAGCCTTTTATTGCTTTCTCGGGGATCCCTGGGCGAAGCATCTCAAGGTTTCATTCTTTTGGCTTTTAACTTGATAAATATTGATGATTAGATGTGATTGACATTGCTATGATCCCCTTGACTTATGATCCCATGGAGGGCGTAGTTGTTGATATGCAGGATCATGCCCGACGAATAGGTACCATGTTGGACAGGTACACATGGGGCTGGAGAGCCCACTAGATGGATGCTGAGACCCTAGTAGGGGGGAGAGACGGGGCAAAGCATTGGTACCAGGGAAGAGCAGAAGAATCCACTAGAGGCAACTGAGCAGACATGTACCTAGGGGGGTTGAGCCCTCTCCACAGGAACGTTGGCCTTGGAAGGCCCAGGACGTCTCCCGGGATGCCCATGACGTCACCCAACAGTATGGACGTTTTGGGAGGCAACTTTGGCAGTTTTGGCATGTGTGGCAGCTTGGAGAAGCCCAAGGAGGGCTAATGTTTTTCTCCAGGGGCTGCACTTGCCCTAGAAGGGGCTAATGTCACCCTAGAAAGGGGATGATGTCTCTCTATTGCTTGATTAGGGTTTTAATTTAAGCATTTAATGTAAAACAATATGATTTTGGTATTTTGGTCTTGTGGGCGGCCTTTTAATGACCTAAAATGTAATTTAGGTCATTGGTACACTATATATTGAGGGTTTTCACTCTCATTTTTTCATCATCTCTCACTCACTCAATAGTGAGGTCTGAAATTTGCGCCATTTTTGGGGTTATTGGCTGAAATTGTGAGGTGCACTTGTTGAAGGAAGACCTTTTCTTGGCATTTTGGCATTTCTCTTGGTGGAAGGTGTTACAACTAGGGTTTTGCTATGTGATTTCTTGGTTAAATGTAAGTAAATTTCTGCAAAACTTCTTGATTGAATGGTTGTAGTGTTGTTTTCTTGCATTTATTATTATAATTTGCTGAATCAAACCTTAGGTGACAAGTACACATTGAAGGTCCTTGTCTCATGTCCCCATCAAGATTTTAAGCCATTTGAATTGTTGAAGAGGATAGAGCCTTGCCATAGCAACACTCCATCCATCTTTTTCTTGCTAGTCGTTTTTCCTTATTTGTTGAGCTAAGAAGGAGAAAACGCACCAAGGCCTAGGTCTCTACACCTTGGTGAGCCGATTTTCCCTACGGTTTGACTAGTAAAGCCTTGCTTTAGCAACACATTGCTTACAAACCTTCTTGTCTTAGTTCTTATCAACCATTATTCAAGCTAGCCGTTTGCCATTAAGCTAAGGAAGGAGGAGAGAGCACTGAGGCCTAGGTTTACTACACCAAAGTGAGCCTCTCTCCCCTAGGGTTTCATCTTTGAGGCCTTGCCATAGCAACACCTCAAAGTTTAACTCTCTTGWTCTTAGCTCTACCATTATCACTTAGTCCTYCAGCTTTTGCRTCCTYTTTTTGACTCCATATACCCTAGGAGCGCACTGATCTAAGGCCTTTTGTGTTGAGTAACTTGATCCTACAAACTTCCAATACTTTGAACAAACCCTAACTATAACTAACCCTAGCTTAGACTAACCTTTACTAATCCTAATGCTGCCGTCTTCTTTTATGCTATAAACACCTTATATGCAACATTTATTTCATCTTTAAAGTAATTGAATGGTTAGCTATGGCGTTGTTTCTGAAGTGTTGATATTGCTACATTGATTGCCATTAACATTTATTGTGAAGTGATATTGTAATCATTGCTATTGTACAACTTTGATTTGCTTCATCAATAATATTGTTTATCAATTGCTTATTATCAGAAAGTCATTGATTATATGAAGTACTAACTAGCAAGCAAGCTTGCACATGTAGTTTCATTGTTGCTTTGTTTTCGGGTAGGGATACTTCTTGGTTATACTTCCGATTATCTTTATTGGCTATAAGCCAGACTTTCTGATTAGGTGGTGACTTGTGAGGGGGAAATTATCTTTTAGCCCTTAAGCCATTTGCCTTCTCAAAACCCCAGGTCACCGGGGACATCTCCCCCGGGCCTTACCTCCCTAAATAGAAAGAACCTTCCCATCGAGGTAACAGTGGGTGGGATTGGTTCAGTTACGCCAGTTTGACCTCTTTTCATCCATCTATTATCCTAACTACAAACTGTGCGATAACAATGACCATGGGGATGTAGCGGTATGACATTACCACCTATCTAGTTACAAAACCAGGGTAGTGGCCCTTGGTGGCATAGCCAAGAGAAAGGGGGTCTCATCATGAGCCAACCTTCTCATTTCCGTGAAATGTTTGTGGATAACGTTGTCACCTCTAGTCATCAAGCCTGGACAGTGGCCCCCAACTATTTCCTTGAAGCACAAGAGCAAAAGATCAAAAGAAATAAAGCTAAGAATAAAAGGCAATGAATGGGCTAGGAAACAATTGCATTCATGACAAGGTGTAGCTCGCCCTCCACAAAGGCACGCACAGGTAAGACTCTACATTTCATTGTTATCACATGCACCCCATGCCCAAATATTTACCCCATGCCACCTCATACACTTACGTGACTTGGACTAGATTCTACCTAGGAAACACCCCAAAATTAAGAGAGGTTATCCCAATAGGACACCCTGAGACCCTCTCCAAAACTAACTTGTCAAATTGCATAACGTCTTTGAGCATTCGTTTGGGGTTAAGGGGGGTTTGATGCACATATTTAGGTAATTTAATTATTGGATGTGATTTACATGCTATGATCCTTGTGACTTATGAATCCCTGGAGGGCTTACTTGTTGTTCCTGTAGGACCTTGCCTAGTGGACAGGTACATTGAAGGATAGTACCATGAAGAAGGAAGTCGTTGCTTTTGGAGGCACTCTGGCATGCCTTAGATGGATGAGCCCTACGTTCATTCACTTGGACGATGGCCTTTGGAGGCCTAGAGTCCATCCATCTAGCCCGTGACGTCATATTGGAGGGGCTAGGGCTTCATGTAGTGATGCCCCAGTGAAAGAAGGGAATTTGCACAACGTTCTGGTAGCAGATGGTGAGATTGAGCCTTAGGAGGGGCAACGTTCCATCATTAGAGGCAGGGATGTCCACCATGAGAGCTCAACATCACCCCTAAAGGGGTTTTCAGTAGCAAATTAATTTATTTAGCCCATAAATTAATTTTTGTAAGAAATTGGTGAGGTCGACCCGTCTTTTTGACCTAAAACTTAATTAAGGTCACAATTTTGTATAAATAAGGCAAACGTACATTCATTTTTCATCATAACTGGTAATTGGACAAGAGGAGGACTGAAATTTTTGCCCCTCTTGGGTTATTGGCTGAAATAAGGAGGCGCTACTCTTGTTTAAGTCTTATCTTTGCAACTTGGATCAATTTTTGAAGTTTTATGGTGATCTTGCATGGTATATTCATGATTATTCTTGGTGCAAGTAAGTAAAATCTGCATTTTGTCATCTATTGAATGGTTTTATTTGCTCATACAAGATTATGAAATTGTATGGTATATTTAATGCTTAAAGTAAGAAACTCAAGGTGCTACTTTCTTACTTTTTTATTTGCCAATCTTTCACTAACTTGATCTAGTAACTAGTGAAACCCTAGAGCCCTAAAGTGCTAGCACTCTAGAGGTTTGCATTTGGTTATTGTTGCATAAGTATTTACTCCATAAAAAGGCTAAGGAGAGCAAGGCGCTAGGCCCTAGAAGTGCCTACACCCTAGCACTTTGTTTCTTGAGGTCAAAATCTAGGACTTAAGTTGCTATTCCTCCTAGACTTTTTCCCTCTTAGACTTTTGTGTATTATCATTAGTTAGCAGCCTTAGAAGAAGCCGCCATCTTTGATTCCATTACCCTAGAAAGGCACTAGTCATTGTCTTCTTCCCTTTGACAAGCAACCTTAAACTTTCAAACTCCCTTTTCAACTTGACAATTCCACTAACCTAGCTTGTTGCTGCTACAACAATCATTTTAGCAGCTCTAACAAGCACACTAACTAAGCTAACCTACCCAGAAATTTGCACTAACCTAGGCGTCATCACCCTAGGGTTTAGTCTTCCATTTGCTACCTTTCTAAAGTGCAAATTTGAAAGCTGTTGCTGCTGTCATAGCTGCTGTTACAGCCACTGTTGCAGCCCCTAACAGCCCTAAAAAATCATCCATAAAACCACTGAACATTTGTACTAATCAAACTATAATCATTGGATGTTGGAGTAGTTGTCTTATTGCTTCATTATAGTACTTTTCTGAAGTGGTTTCTATTTGTTGTCATCACCATTAATTAATGTTGTTATAAGTGTTTGGACAGCCATTTAAGTCATCTATTGACTTGTATTAATTTTGAAATCGTGAGTGACTATATTATCAAGTTTGCAACACCTTTTATATCATTTCTTGTCATCATAACTTGCAATTTTTAAGATACATTGCTGCTACTATAATCTCATCTTTATTATATAGAAGTTGTCCTAGCAGCATATAATTTGTCTAAGAAGTCATTAATTATAATCATTAATATCATTGCTACTACTAATGTTTGATGTTTCACTGGTAAAGGGCAGGTACAAATCCACTTTCACTTTCTCTTGTCCCTTTAAACTTTACCCAAGTGACTTCTTCCGTTGAGTGACCTAGAGAGAGGAGTGGGTTTTCACCGTGTCTTTATGCCCGTTATCAACAAACTAGGTCCTGTGACGTCTCCCTTGGAGTGAGGTTTTCCTCCTACTAAATAGAAAGAGGTACCTTGTTGGGGTGACAGTGACAGGGCCACCTCCTTGTTACACTAATCTAGGCTTACTTGCCTTTTGGGCTTTGGGCAAGTACAGATTGTGTGATAACACAAACAAAGCTTATCAAGAAAAGGACGAGAGATTCAATATGGAAGAATGAGAAAATATATTCACACTACTCCAATGAGCTGATCAATAATGAATACAATGAATGAGTGATATACATTCATATAGGAAAGAACATTGCATAATTAAGAAAAACGAACAAACAATGAGCTTTTCCTTAGGAATGCATGCATAATAATGATGGTCTAAAATAGAACTAGCTCCAGTTAACTACCACTAAACTAGTGAGTCGAAAATAGAAATATTTCCAACAGAACCGAATGTATGATCCCGGGGGGTATGTAGGAGCGAGGAAGCTCCGTTCTCCTATCATCTGAGGTCGAAGGAAAGAAGCTTTGAATAGATCTCTGACTACTCCGTTGAGGCTGGGAGGTAATCTGATGAGTGAGAGATGCTATGCTCTGAATCCGTTTGTAGTTGAACCCTTTGTAACTATGAGGATAAGTGGTTGGATGGATGGTCCTGCACCTCCAGACCGGCCTCAAACATATTTGTCAATCTCCTGGGAGGGGGGGAGGCTGAGGGGAGATTTGAGGTCTCACCACTCTATGATCATAAGTACTTTGGAACTCAGACTGTCGTTTGTTGCTCCGATCTGATGGGAGGGCATGGAAAATATGAAGTGATCCTCCTA
>SNQJ01S0110906.1:16083-27266 GCA_010110895.2 Picea sitchensis | reverse complement strand
ATCATATATAATAAGTAAATGATAATAATAAATAGTTATTGATTATTCAAGGGACATATCCTTTCATGGATGGTCACCATATGTTCCCTATATATGGAACACTCATCATTTTAATAATATATCTCATATAAGGAAAACCAACAATTACAAGCTATGTTTGGTTTAAGTTTAATATTACTCTAGTTAGATGGGATCAGAAAAATAAAGCTTACTTTTAAGAACCTAAACTAGTAAAAAAAAATGGACTTATAAAATTCCTTCAATAAACATCAAATATGAATTTGTGAAAGATCAATTTTGATCAGACTATACAATTTTATTAAATGTGATTAAGTTCAATTAGTCAGTCCCTAGGAAGAGATAACCACAACGATCTGAACTTTCATCATCTGGTTTTGTTGTTTAGTTTTTGGACTTATTTTTAGGGAGATTGAGTTGAGAGGGTCTCAAATCTAAATAATGCACCATCCCAACCACAAACAGACATACATTGAATCTCATGTGAGACAAACAAACAATCCCATATGTAGATATCATGTGCAATTAGTATGCTCTATTACCCCTCATTTGCAAGAGGCCTACACTTGTGAATGTTTTCAGTACTCTTGTATTTTTATCACAAAGGCATGTTCTACAGGTTGATGGAGCCTTGAATGGCCTAGGGTTTATTGTTTTCATTTGATGCCTTGGTTGATAGTGAATGACATAATCGATGATGTCTTGATGGTGTTTTGCTTGGTACACTTGCTTATAATCAAGAGAAAGCATTGCACTTGATGATCTAGCTTTCACATTGGTTAGAGGTGGATGGTACATGATGATACATGTCTCCTTTGATGGAACGCCCAAGCACCTTTGGGCATGTTTGACATTGTATTGGCATCTTCATTGATTGGTCTCATGATGGTGTAGAATGCTTGGCATCCTCCCCTTGATATCACATGTTTTCACGTTCATTTGGGTTGACTAGACATGGTCTAAGCATGATTGGAGCTTTGGTTCAAAAACGCCCTAGGTCCCTTGGATGATTTCCAAGTATAGATGGATGGCTTATGATGTGAAGCGTGGTTTCAACTTTCATGTAAAGCACTCCCTTTCTTTGGCTCACACACTTATCATACACTTGATGCACCTTTGCATGAAGTCGTTCCCTTTCTTGATGAGTTTTTTAATCCCTTGGATGACTTGGCATGTGATTGATGGGGGTATACATGGCTTGTTTAACTCCCTCCTCCATGGATCTAGCATATTGCACATTATTCCATGATGGATTGATCCCTTGCTTTATGGAGCTACCCCTTGGCACAGTTATTAAAGATTGTTACATCTCGGACCTTGAGCATTGTTGCACACTTGTTGATGCTTTATTGTTGAGCACTCCACCTTGTAAGGTCACCATGCACACCTTCTCATGCATCATTTTTCAGACATGCCATCTTTGGAAAAATATCTTGCACACATGTTGAGGCAAAATCCTATGTTATTGGTTGATGAGGGGTCGCCCCTTTTCTTCATGGAATTAATTGAACATTGATGACATTCCACATGTCTTCTTCATGGATCTGATGTCTTGTTTCAAGGATCCACCTTCTTAGCACTTGATTTGAGGAGGACATCCACCTTTCTTGGAGCATTATCACACACTTATCTATATCGTGGTTGAGAACGTCCACCTTGGGAGATGCCACAAGTCTCTTGAGGAGGTTCTTCATGGTTTCATGGCCTATTTTGAGGAGACATCCATCTTGTAGAAGGTCACTTGCACTCAAGGTTGAAGACGTCCCACAATGGAGGAGATTTAGGAGGTTCCGAACCCCAAATCTAGGGTTTCAATGCATATTTCGAGGGCGACCTAGGTTCAAGAGCAATTATTTTTTGATAGAGTGCCCATATTTCCACCAAATCAATGCCATTAGATGTAGAGTGGCTACAAGATTTCCAAAATGAGGTCATAATAGAAATTCCAACAAAAATTGACGCAGTTATAGTGTTTTCAAATTTTGCTGTCAAAATATTCTAGCCATATTTTGAGCACTTGTTTGAGGAGTGCCCCACCTTTTTTGCTTGAGCACTTTGGTTATTTGAGGAGATCATTATTGATGTATGCCCATGGTGGAGAGCGCCCTAGCTCATGAGGCCACATGGCCCATATTTTTATGCATCTATTTGAGGACATCCACCTTTTGGAAGCTTTTTGATGGGACGTCTCACTTAGAGAGTCAAACGTAACACCTTATGAGGGTTTGTACTTTGACGTTTCACCTTCGAGAGCTACACATCCACCTTGGAGGAGCTCTAGGAGGTTTCAAACCCTAGATCTAGGGTTCTCAATGCCTATCTTAAGGATCTGGTTATGGATTGCTACACTTGGAGGCCTTTGGAGGCTAGACATTGGATCTTTGACACATTTTTTGCCCTCTTTGATGGAGATGTCCGACTTTCATGGGGCTATTTTGGTTGGAGGCTTGTACATGTGACTTGACCACCTTGTTATTTTATGTATTGATTGGTTATTAGTTGGATGATATTGTTTCTTTATTACTCCCTAAGATAGATCTAGGGTTTTACCTTAGATATTATTATTTTATTATAGATGAAGATGGAACTCAAACCTATATAAGGGTTTGCTCTCTTCATCATTTCTTATGGTTGGATTTTTGGAGTTTCCCCTCCTTTTGGAGCTTAATGGGTACATCTTTCTTGGAGCATATGTGATGTGTAAGGGTTCTCTCTTTGATGTGTGGATGAATATTTTGGTTCTTCAAGCTTGAAGTGGCGTAGAATCTTTCACATAACAAAGGTTAAGTGACTTGATCCATTTGAAGAGTACATTTACTACTTGGAAGGAGTCTAGTGTGGTAACACCTCTTTTCTCCTTTGCTATCTTAGATTTGGAGTTCAATAATTTGTATGATATATCTTAGGAATACTTGCAAACTTATTGACTCCAATTCTAGGGTGACATTAAGTGCTAGTTGAAGGACCATCCTTTGGAGCTATTCCTTGTCAAATTTTTTATTTAATTTCCAAAAATATTAGGTGGATCAAGTGAGCTTTCATGCCTCATTACCAGCCATAATTACACAAGAAAACCTAAGATAGTCCCTTGACTCCATTGTCGTTGTTGGATTAGCACTATTCTTTAGATCCCTCCATCACTCTTTAACTCCTTTGAAAAATACAAAAATACATTGTTTTACTAAAGCTACTCTCTTATCATCATGTCCTCGTTGTCTAGCTTTAGTAATCCTACTTATGGACACCCCCATTGAGCCAGAGGAGAGCCGCACTAAAGTGAAGAGGATAGGTTATGTTTAGGTGACAGTGGTAATCATCCTAGTAGTTCCCTCTTGGGTTGTACCTTGTGGATTAGGGCTTTTATCATTAATTGCGAGTTGGGGAGGTAACATGCTCCATCATGTAAAGTAATACAGAAGACTTTTAAAAAGTTTTGGATACGATACGTTTGGGTACATCATATACAAAAATGCATAGTATATAGAATTTAAAATATGCATATAAAATAGATAAATAAATATATATAGATATTAGTATTAGAGTATGACTAAAAATACTACGGGTTGGTTGACTACAACTCAATCTAGCATGGACTATTATTGCTCACCACAAAAGGCTCAAGGGCATCATGTCATCTAGTAGGGGTGGAACCCTGCTCAGTTACGGTTCACAGCAATACCATTATTAAAGACTGGAGTCTAGATAGATTTTGGGTAAGCAACACCTTCAACGATTAGAACTTCAGTGAGCTTTTGTCCAAAGAGAGGCGAGGAAATGATCTAGGAGATTGCATTTCTTGGAAACTGGGAGATGGCCACTACCTAGTGATTGTACTAAGTATTTTTTTGTTTTTTTTCACATACATATGTATACATATACAAACACATACACAATTGAATAGAAGCCCACTGGTGGCCATAAATTTCCAACAAGACTATTAAAAAGTACAAAGATGAGTAAATATTGGGAGTGCTAAAGCATCTCCACTGTAGAGAGTACTTGAAGAGCATTGAAACAAATACCATTGAATCTTGGAGATCTCAAAAATATAGGATAGGCAAGGGTTCAAAGGACAAGGAAGAAGCCCTAAACCAACAAAGCTCTCAATTGTTGAAGAAGTGTGTAGTGAAATTCCTATTGTCCACTAGTTGTGTATCTTGGAGTGTGTGTTGCTTGACTCAGCTAGTAGTGGAGGCTTGCTCACAATGCCTCTTGTGAATGGAGCTATCTAGAGGATGTAAGTAACATTAGAGTAAACTTGGGGTCTAAAATGGGCCTCCTAAGGAAAATATTAAAACAATAAAAGCATATGCCATGTCATAATAATCATGTCATGTCACACTAAGTTAGAGTTGTTATCTAGTGAAGGTTAATCTACATTGTCTCATTAATGATAGTTGCTAAGTAAGTTGGGTTAATATAGAGTTACGAGATGAGGGTTAAAAATAATAATGAAAGGTTTATATTCTCATGCACACACAATAAATGATATAATATTATTATATTAGTTAGTTGTTATATATATATATATATATATATATATAACTTAGTTATATAATATTATTATATTCTTTGTTATATTTAAGTTAGTTATATAATATTATTATGTTCACGATTATATTATAATCATTGTTATTATATTATATTTGTTGTTTTATATAATATATGTTAATTAGTTATATGATATATTAGTCAATTATATTGATGTTAATTGGGTTTAGTTGGGGTGGTTGGGAGGAATGATCGTTATCCTCCCCACCCAGGTTCAATTCTTGCAAGTGACATGTTGAGCTCATAACAAGTGTATTGTTCTAATGGCTTTGATCCATGTTGTTGATCGGCCTTGCACCCTGAAGATTCCAAGGTTTACCCTGGGTAGCATCCTCGAAATGAGGGTAAGTACTCGAGGGTTTTCCCCAAGCTTTGTAGCCTAGAAATAAAAAAGTTAGTTATATTCATTGTTACATAATATAATATATAATATATTCATTACTTATATAATATATAAGTTAGTTATATTCATTGTTATATAATATATTTCTTAGTTATACAATACATAAATTAGTTATATTTCTTGTTTTATATATATATATTTATATATTGTTATTATGTATTATATATATGTCTTTATAGTAGATAATTTAAGGTGACTTCATAATGATTTTAGTTAATGCTAGATTAATTTTTTAAAGGAATCAAAGTAGTGATAATATAAAATACCTTATATTTAGTATTTCAAGAATATTTATCATATCTCGAGATGATATTACCGAGATCTTAACCAAGGTGAGATTTATATGTAGTTAAATATTGCCAAATAAATATACGACACATAATAATCTTTGACTTCTATATATCCAAATCAACAATTATTGTTGACCTGATTTCTTGAAACTCTCTTGGTTTTTGAATTCCAACTCATCAACACGGATTTTTCTTATGAGGCCCATTTTAGACCCCAAATTTACTCTAATGGAAGTAATGAGCCTAGAGTTAAAAATATGGGGAGATCTGTGTCTGAGAATTTTCTACCAAAGGTGAATCAACTCACAAGCTATACATCTCTCATCCTTGTAATGTGTGAAAACCCTCAAGGAGCCATGAGAGTATCTAAACAAGCAATGATATCAAACACGGATTTCACAACAAATAAGGCATCTACAATTGAAATGGTCTTCAAACTCAAGTTATCGCATACACAATTTACAAGTGTGATGTTCCCTTTGAGGATGATGGTTTGTCTCTATGCATTGCTAATGGGAATTGTTACCCCCTAACATATGCGGGTAACTGGGGGAGATTTTTTCTCCTATGATCCATATCACAGACAATAGTTTCACAAACGAGATCCATGGTTCTCCACGAACACTTGACCAGAGATGCTTTCCACATTTGCTCAACTTGCTCTAACCCGATGACTATAGTGCTTGACAAACATGAGGTACCTTGTTTCATTGCTTCATATTAAATGTTAATGCCTTATGTATTTGACATGAAAGTAGTGACCATTGGTTGAGTCGGATAACGGATCATAATTGTAATATCCTAGATCTCGGATCTGGATATAAACTACTCATAACTGGGGTTTCGACTGTAGATCTGATAAGCTGGGGGTTTTTGATTGAGTTTCAAAGGTTTCTTGCTACGTTTCAAGGTTTCTGGATGCGTTTTTGCTGTGTTTATTGGTTTCATACAATGCATGCACTAGATTTGGAACAATGATCAACTCCCATGTATTTTATTAAGTAGATGTCAGACAATACAAGCAATATGCGGAAAATCAATCAAATCTCCTCAGTTAGACCTTATTATGAATAGCTTTGAACTGGAATACAAAATAGAATGCTAGGAAAATACCGATAATGAAGACAAAATGATGGATATGAGATCTGGGATGTAGATCCAATGCACACACAGGAAAATGTGTTGCATGCAACTGGGAATGTGCTGCAACTGTTGTCGGAAACTGAATACTTTTCCCTGATGGCTAATACTCGTCAAATCTAGCTGAGATCAGTGTCAAATGGATCGCCCTGCTCCTAGTCACACTTCTCCTACTTTAGATCTAGAACTCTGGCTCACAGAATAATGTGAAACCTCTGAAAGGATCCTGAAACCCCCGCGCATTGCCCAAGGATAGATTGATTCAATTCTGAGGTTTTAATTGTCAGAATCTGATGAAAACTGTCTTTGATGGTGTGCCCTAACTCCTCGAATGGGTTGGAAGGAATTCGTCCTTTCTTGACTAGTTGGGCCAAGCGACCCTCTTCCACTACTAATCTCTCCTCAAAATCACACGCTGCAACTGGTAAACTACGCACTGCCTGGTGTGTAATCCCTCTACTGTTGTAGCTCGAATCTGTAGCTCAATGAAGGACATGTGTGATCCTCCCGATAGTCTAGGGTGTATCTCTCAACACCGAACCCTGTCAATAATTTTGGTTTCGTCCAGAACTCCACAAAACAATAAAGGAAATCGCCTCGACTCCTCTCTGGTTCTAATTTTCCATTCACAATGTGCATAATGAGAGAATATGAGCTCGTATCTCTCTTTTATACCCCTTTCACCTTTTTCCCTTCAAGTGACTTTTAATTCATCTTTAATATTTTCTCATAAAATCACTTTATTAATTTAATGAACCTTTTTACTCCAAAAAGTGATTAATTTGCCTTTATGATTTCTCCAGCCACTGAAAGTCACTTTTCATCATCCCATCTTGTAGATATTTTTGCCTTTGTTCCAACGAGCTATTACATTAAGGTATTTCTCCAAGAAACAAGCTCCAAATAGTACCTTTAGTGTAATTAATTAAAATATGCCTATTAATAACCCTATTTTACGAAAATCGTCGGAATGCGATGGAACCAAGAACAAGTTGTGCGGAAATGATCTTGATGATGAATAATGGTAAATAAACTAATTTGGGCCCTATAAAACTCATCCAAACCCTCTGAGCTCACTGATGACATAGTCTTACCCCTCTGACTTGGTTGACTCAAGCCTCCTGAAGTGACTCTAACCGTATAATAAGGGAATCCAAAAATGGGGACTTCACAATCCTCCCTTCCCAAAGATTTCTTGTCCTCAAGCAATCCCATTAAACCCTGGCACTCCGCCAACTGAACCCAACTAAAATTGAACATGATACCTGGGTCCCAAACCAACCTGGAAGATGTTAAGCATCCTCCTATCAACTCACTATCTGGCAAGGTACTGACATAAAAAGACACTCTCACGCATCTCATGAGAGAACTGAAAGAAACACTCAGCCTCCATAGAAAATGATCTTAACCTCCATGATCACTCCAAACCAAACATGGCCTCCTTCGACTGAACATACTGCCACCAAAGTGAGGAGCTACAAGACTGCAACGAATCACTAAAAAGTGAAATGCTCTCCTCAAAACTGAAGCTCAATGGAAAATCTTAACGATTTCCCCCTGCAAGGATCCACTCACCTCTATTAGTCAATGAAATGCCCAGCCTTGTAATCCCAGGGTCCCACGCTAATCTTCAAAAGGGATCATCATGCTGACATTGCACCACTCTGGCCATGATTGTTTGCCCAATGTACACATACTGGATTGCCCACTCCTGGAACCCCATGCTAAAATATCTGTAAAGACTGGTCTTGCTATCAAGAAGCAGAATCTGTAAAGGTGTCCCTGCAAAACCAAAGTCTGCAAATCCACTGCCATACTCGATCCTGGGTACCAAAAGACAGAACTTGTCTCACCATATAGAACGAATCCCAGCAATCCCTCTCATGACAGTCCAAGAATGAAGTAGATCGTTCGTTGGCGCAACCCAGTCCATCAAGAAGTGAAGCAAACTACCGACCAAATGAATCCTCCGATACCATAGCCAATTTGGAAGTCCACTTCCAATTCCCACTGATTGTTGTTGTGCCATACTGATAACTGTCAGAATCCAAATGAGCCAATATACTGAACCCTGTATGCCACCAACTGATGAAAACCAAATACTAGGAATCAACCATGTGCCTACTAATTTGTCCTGTTGTTGCCAACCCACACAGAGAAATCTGCCATCCTCACTCCTGACAATGTATGCAGGCAAAGCCTGGAGTTTAGATGCCCCACTGAAAAATAGCCCTGTCTCCTGTGGTGCCTCAAACTCATACAAATTCTCGGAATGCCCCGCCCAAGATGTATCATACGTCACCCTCGTGACCATCTCCCTAAATGTGGACTCGGAGAATAAATATGGGCCATCTCTATAATAGATCATGTCATCCCTCAATCTGCCTCTATCAACCTGTGCACTGTCTATTGCCGTCTTAATACACACTTGCAGACATGAGCTAAGTCCTGCTCACTTAGTGTGTCCTTGGAGGCACAATGCCTAGGTTCACAGCCCACGCTGTCACTTTGACTTGAACCTCTTCCATCTAGGCTTACTCCTAGGGAAGCCAAGGGCGGTAGACCCTAGTTTCTAGATGAGATTAACGTTAAGTTCTAGGAGTTGGTTTTAATAAGTTAAAGGTTGGGGGGGAAGACTAACCTATGATGCAAAGGCAGTAATGCAAGATGCAATGATTTACTTATGACAAGCAAGCCTTTTCCTAGGACAACTAAGACTAGTGCCTAAGATTGGGCAAAGGGGTCAACTAATGTTTGAGGGAGCTTGATTACAAAAGATTTACAAATAAAACAATGATTACAATTACTTCACAACAATGTTAGATACAAATCCACAATTTTGATACAAGATGAATAGATGATACAATAGATACAACAAGAATATCTAAGTATTACAAAATATAAAGATACAAAGAGGCAAGTTAACCATATGTTTTAATGTGCATGAAATAAAGGATTTCAAAGCATGGATATCCTCAACACATTAAGCCAAGCATGCCCCAATAGCACTTACTCTATTGGACTACTTTTCAATGGCAACATCAACACTCAAGACCCAACAAGATGATGCCTCCAAATGAGATGCGCTATCTCTTGAGGGATCACACCACAAAGAACACTTAACAAAAGATTTGAAAGATTTGAAGCACAAGTGTTCCACTTAGTTAATTATTCCACAAAGCAAAAGAAATGTTACGTGCATGTAAGATTGAAAAAAAAGGTTATGCTTGCAAGTATTGAACCATAAGATATACCAAAGTAGCTAAGTTGTTTAAATGCTTAGTGAATTAAGGGTTACTTAAAGATTTTAAATTTTGAATTACCCTAACTAAGTGTCAAACCAAAATCCTCCTCCCCCAATTACCAAATGGTCGTTGGATGCTCAAGAAGTGAGGCAACGAGGCCTACCCTAGCTTCACAGGTCAACCCTAAAGATCTGAGTACTCCCGGAAAGGACGTCGCGCGCCGTGAGACCGTCCCCGGCCTAGCACCTTTCGTTGTCTTTCTCAAACCCCATTTTAGATGGCGAAGATGGAGAATTTAGGTGTCCTATTAAGTCTAAAATATTATTACCCCTATGGACTAAGTATTTTAAAGTGTTTGAGAGTANCCCTAACTAAGTGTCAAACCAAAATCCTCCTCCCCCAATTACCAAATGGTCGTTGGATGCTCAAGAAGTGAGGCAACGAGGCCTACCCTAGCTTCACAGGTCAACCCTAAAGATCTGAGTACTCCCGGAAAGGACGTCGCGCGTCGTGAGACCGTCCCCGGCCTAGCACCTTTCGTTGTCTTTCTCAAACCCCATTTTAGATGGCGAAGATGGAGAATTTAGGTGTCCTATTAAGTCTAAAATATTATTACCCCTATGGACTAAGTATTTTAAAGTGTTTGAGAGTATTTAAGTGACTTTTACTTGCCAATATTAGTAAAAAAGTGTCAAATCGAAAATTTAATCAGCCCAAAAGATGTGTTATAGATCATGAAATTTAAGCATGTAGACACATATGAATCATGTAAAAGAAAGCTGAAATAAAAGAGCTACTCCATCATCATTTATTTAACCATAAACATGTGCAAGCTTGTATGAAAAGAATGCTATGAAAGGGCAAGAACAGCTTGCCAAAGAAAGAAGAAAATGCTTTAGCTCATCACCACTTAACCATGAGTGTTATTGCATTAAGAAAAAAGTGCTAAGAGATGAAAAGTACTTGCTGAAATAAGAGTGTGTCCCTACACCATAAACATGCCCCACATATACTTCAAACTTAAATGATGGCAAATGGCCTTAAAGATAAGTTATTTGCAAATTAAAAGGATTATTTCCTAAACCACCATCATTTGCATTAAACCATGTGATATTGCATTAGAACATGTTTTATGAAACTTGAAAGATTATAGCATGTAAGTAAGATTATGCCCCAAGGGCCTAAGCTAAGATCTAGTATGTGTATGATATCTACCTCTAGAAGATTTTAACCATGTGAGTATAAGCAAATCATAAACACATTACTAATATAGCCATACGATATTGGGGATGTCTCACCCAAGGTGGAGGCAACCATTAAGAAAATAACTTGAGATGAAAAGCAAGAAACAAAACCACTCACAATGGCACAAGGTGGAGGCAAGCCTACCTTTGTTGTGCCAAAGAGGGTTTGAAAGCAAGAGAATGACTTTAGAAATGCTAGAAAGAGAAGGAAAAGGGTGAGTTTTTGTTACCCAATCAATGGAGAAGTTCTTGAGGTGTTGTATGACCGAAAGTGGGCAGCATAACCCTTATA
>SNQJ01S0110906.1:0-15180 GCA_010110895.2 Picea sitchensis | reverse complement strand
GACTGAGCTGAAACTTGGTCCAAGGGTGTAGGGGGTCTCATTCCATTTCTTTTGAGCACAAATACCCCTAGCAAAAGCCCAAAGACCTAGTTTTTACAATATTTGCTCAAAAACAATTAATTAATTAAATAATTAAACTTCCAACCTTAAGAAAATTTAATTAATTTAATTAATTAAAAAAAACCTATCTAGACTCTACGGAATTCCGTGAAACTTTCTAAGATGTCATACATGGTCATTTACATCATTCCTAAACAGTGTCTACCAGAGGAAAACTCCATTAGAATGTCTTTCACCACTTTGGAGGAATTATTGTTGGTGGGAGGGAAAAACTCAAGGGAAATTAATAAGGCTGAAAAGCCCAATTAATAACCTGAGGATAAAAAACCCTCGATGAAAGGAACTCTCATAATGAAAAAATCCCAAGGTAATTGACCTAACTATGACCCATGCAGACCTATTACATTATTAACCCACGCAGGGGTGCGGAAATTCCGTTTACAAAAAAGTGTGTTGGAAGCATAAATTGCCCAGTAGAACTAAACTGTCTTCGACAAATTAGCATCTGATGATGCATCTCTTCATGGCACATGGCCGCCTATTCAACTAGGGGTTCAACTCTGTCCACGTGCCTCAAATGGAGAATCTTTGTCATATCTATAACGGCTTGGGGCTCATCCAACTGCCTCACATAATCCTCCCATGTCTTGATCTGCCTGATGAGAGCGTCAAGGAACGGTAGTAGAAATCCACACGACTGTATGCCCGATTGGAAAGTGTCACATACATTGGTCAATCCTAAGGGTATGACCAAGAATTCATCCATGCACACCGGTGGACTATCTAAGAAGTCACTCGGACTCCACGCTATTCTCATGCCATCATACACATCCAAAGGTGTCTCCTCACACTGATGGTCAATCCTACTCTCTCCATCATCACAGGTACTACAGTTGTTGATGATATGATCTCCAAAATACACGCACTGCGGCAATGGAGAGGAAACTCCATGCTCCATCAAGTATGTCTCTTCCCTGCACTCCAATGCATCCCCATGTGCGCCATTGTACACCTTTGCATGCCACTATAGATTATTTCTCATCACTGTATGCCCCTGTATACCCCTGCATACTCCTATGTCCTTCGGTACCATCCTGTATCCTGGATGTACCACTATATCAACCAATCCATGAGTATCAACTGGCCCTGGATCCTATATAGACGTGTCCTCATCATGGGTGTCAACTAACCCTAGATCCCAAATGGATGTGTCCTCACCCAAAATGTACCTGTCTCCACAATCCATGAGTGTATGCTCAACTGTCTCATCATGAGCAATCAAGGAGCTCACCAAAGCTAGTGGCTCCTACAACACATGTGCATCCTCAAAAATCTCCATGTCATATCTCCCTATAATCGCCTGTAAGTCTGAATGCCCCTCATGCTCACCCATCACATGATGCTCCTCCATCAATTCGACAATGTCACTCACAACCTCCTAAGAGAAGGCTGATGTATATGATTGATTGTCTACTGAAATGGATGAAAGAGATGCCTGACTCAACTCCTCCCAAGGCTACTCTACCTGTAACTCATATTTTTGAAGGACCATCTGTGTGCTCTGCAAGGAGTCTTGTGTGTTCACCATCTCACAGGTAAGCCTATCTACCTCATGCTCTTTCCCTTCCAACGCATCTTGTTACACGCCACCCACTGCGAGAAGGTGTAGGTAGTTGGATCTAGTCACTACCATGGCCTCCTTGAGTGTAATGAAATCCACAAAGGAAATATCTCCTCCCAATTTGTCCTGCACCATAGTGGCCCTCCAACAAAAATCAGCCACCAATTTATGTGTACTATCGAGGTGTCTTGTGGCTGCCACAATCATGTCCTTGCAAACCTTCAGTTGCCTTGTCAAATGGTGTGACTCACACGAACAAACATCCACGTCATGTTGAAATGCTACCTCATGACTCTTGCTACCAAGGTCAACTGTGGAATCCTCATCAGAATACGCACCAACATTTGTTGTACCACTTTGCCCAACATCACTCAAAAACACCTCCTGAGAAATGAGATACATCCCAGTAGTTGACCCATGTGAACAAACCTCCTCAAAACCAACTACCTCTCTCTCATCTCTGATACACATCTCCTGAGAAATGAGGTCAACCTCACAAGGTATCTCATTCACTGCCAACTCCTCACGCACATCCTCATCATTATGAGCATCACTAATAATGTATGATGTGGAATCTTCAACATCGGTTGATGGGGACACTTCACCATATGCACCATCAACCTTTTTCCTTGGCACCTTCACCTTCTTGTCCACTGATACTTGGGGTTCATACCACTCAGGATGTTTGATGGTGAAAAAATACTTGAATGACATGTATGCATGAAATGTCGTACCAAGCTCATGATACTCCCTCAAACAATCTGCAAACTCCTCATCATGTCCTTTATGTCATGTTTGTTGCCTCTTTGAACCACTAGCTCCATTGATCCCTGCATTGTTTTGAAGGCTTGCCATAGCCTGCCTCAACTGTTGTCGCCCATGTGCAAGAATGTTACGAATATTCCTCGCGCTGTCCTCTATATCGAATCTGAACTTTTTTCTCTACTACTGCATCTGAAGGTATAAGTGCAAGTTATCCCCGCTAAAATTTAGTGGAAACAATATGAAATAACTCCTCATTGATTTTCCCCTTAGGTTGGCAGGAAAACCAACTTTGATACCACTGTAATATCCCGGATCCCGGATCTGGAAATAAACTACTAATAATTGGGGTTTCCATTGTAGATCTGATAAGCTGGGGGTTTCGGATTGAGTTTCAAAGGTTTTTGGTTGCGTTTCAAGGTTTCTGGATGTGATTTTGCTGTGTTTATTGGTTTTATATTATGCATGCAAATATATTTGGAACCATAACCAATATAACAGTTCTTATTCAACAAAATAGCAGTAATACAATCAATATGCAGAAAAACTCAAGCTAGATATCGTCAGTTAGATATGAACAGTAAGGATCCTAACTGGAATACAAAATAAAAGACTGAGAAATACCAATGACAACGGCAGATGAATGGATCTGAGGCAGGTGCTAAAGATCTCTCGCATGCAATGATGAATACGTTGCATGCAACTGCAAATAAGCTGGAAAATTGTTGTTGCAACTGGGAAATGCGCCCTGATGGCTATACTTGTCAAATATGGTTGAGATCTGTCTCAGATGGGTCGCCCTACTCCCTAGCACACTCTCCCAACCTCTAAGATGAAATATTGGCTCATTGTTGCTCAGTCGGAACCCTGGATGGATACCCAGAACTCCATGCACTACAAACTGACAAACTGGCACGATCTGGGGGATTTACCTGTCGATATTTGATGATAACTGTCTCTATTGGTGCGCCCTAACTCCTCCTCAAATGGGTTAGAGGGAATTTGTCTTTCCCGGTCTGGTTGGGCCTAGCGACCCTCAACTGCTGCTAAACTCTCCCCAAAACCTCACGCTGCCACTGGCAAATCTGTGCCCTAGCTGATACTGGACTTCTCTGCTGATATAATCTGATCCTGTAGCTCAATGAAGAACCTGTGTGGTCGTCCCGACGGACTAGGGTATGTCTCTCAACACTGAACTCTGTCAATGGCGATGGATTCATCCAGAAAGCCAACAAACAAGAAGGAAGTCACTTGACCCCTCACTAGGTTCTAATTTCCAATTCACAATCTACAACGATGAGAGAATATGAGCCCTTATCTCTCTTTTATGCCTCTTTTCACCTTTTTACCTTCAAGTGACTTTTAATTCATCTTTAATATTTTCTCCTAAAATCACTTTCTTAATTTAATGAACCTTTTTACTCCAAAAAGTGATTAATTCGCCTTTATGATTTCTCCAGCCACTGAAAGTCACTTTTCATCATCCCATCTTGTAGATATTTTCGCCTCGGTTCCAACGATCTATTATGATAAGGTATTTCTCCAAGAAACAAGCTCCAAATAGTACCATTAGTGTAATTAATTAAAATATGCCCATTAATAACCATGTTTTACGAAAATCGTCGGAATAAAACGAAACCAAGAACAAGTTGTGCGGAAATGATCCTCCTGATGAATAATGGTAAATAAACTAAGTTGGGCCCCATAAAACTCATCCAAACCCTCTAAGCTCACTGATGACATAGTCTCACTGTAATGTCCCTTTCCCAATGACGATCTCTACATAGAGCGACTTAGTAGTCTATATGTTCTTGTAGACTATAGTCGAGATAAAAAGGGGAATAACACCTCTAATTAATGCCATTTCACCAAATTCTAACCTGAAAGTGACATTAAGGAGGAAAAATAAGGAAAAAAGGTTGTTTAAGTGACTTAATTGATCATTGAGGTGAAACTTAGGAAAAGGGTCACTTGAGTAATAAAGAGAATGTCTAATTAGAACAAAAAGTGGGTGAAATGACTTAAGTGAACATTAAATCATAACTTCGGGGAAAAGTCATATAATTAAGTGAACAGAGAATTAGACGAGAGGAGGCATAAAGAGAAGAAAGTTGACCTAATTCCTCACTATTGATGATTTGAGAATTAGAAACAGGTTCCAGAGAGAAGGAAGTCGGCCTTCTATTGTTTTGTGGATTTCTGGAGGAAACCACCACCCGTGACAGGTTTCGGTGTTGAGAGACACGCCCTAGCCGTCAAAAGTACCATCCAAGTTCTGCATTGATCTTCATCTTCAGTATACAACAACAAGTAGAGGCAGCGCAAGCAAGTGCGCACTTATCCAATGACAGCGTGAGGGTTTGAGACAGAGATTCAGCATAAAGGGGTCGCTAGGCCCAACCAGGATAAAGAATCTCAGATCCTTCCAACCCATTGGAGAGGAGGCCAAGGCACTTCCATTGGGACAATTATCACATCATCCTGCCAGGTAAATATCTAAAATCGTGCCATCCAATTGAGGCAGTGTGCAGAGTTTGAGGGGGTCCATCCAGGGTTTTGACAGATCAACAGAGACCCAGTATTCCAGCCAGCAAGAAGGGGAAGTGTGCTAGAGGGTAGGGCGACCTATCTGGGACAGTTTTCAAGACGATTCGACGACTATAGCCACCAAGGCGAGTTTTCCAATCTCCAGCAGCAGTTGTCGTGGGTATTTTTGGTTGCATGCAGCAGATCCACCCATGCATACAGTAGATCGAAATTGCCAATCATAGATCCAGTCATTCCTCTTTGATACGGGTATTTTCTTATTTGTTTTGCATTGTATTGCAGCTAAGATCATCTCTGTACGATCTAGCTAAGGTTATTCTCTTTAGTTTTCGCATGCTATGATGCAATTCCTGTTATTTCAATTAATTCAAGATATTGAGTTGTTCCTAGTTCCAAAACAATTGCATGCATGATATAAACATATAAACACCACAAAACCGCAGTCAGAAACCTTTTAAAGCGCATCAAAAAACCCCCCAGAGTATCAGATCTGCAGCCAGATCACCAGCATAGTAGTAAATATCCAGACCCAAGAGATTCAGGATATTTCAGTGGTATAAGAGCCTTCTTCCTGCCAACGTATGAAGAAGTGCTTATCTCATGATTCCATGATTCCGGGGACAGGTGCAGAATTCCCAAAGGGTAGAGGTGACATCGGGGACGAGTACATTCAGTGTCATAGGGGTCATAGTAGAGACAGATGGGACAGAAACAAGAGAGACTACATTCCCTTCCATATTCATTCAAATACAGAGCCAGAGACAGAGGACAGAGACAAAGATCATACCAGCTCAGATACATAGGTCGAATTAGGAGGTAAGATGGGTGACAGACATGATATTCCAGAGGGCAAGGGGAAAGGCCCAAAGGCTCCTTACGACAGTACCCAAGCTACGTTGAATGATCTTGCCAGAGGGCAATGGGATATGATGCACGCCATTACACAAATGGAAATCAGTACACAGCTGATCCAAAACAGTATGGGCACGATGGGTGCAAATATAGCAGGTGGAGCGAGTTGTTCCATGGGACATCATGGAGGTGGAGCTAGTGGGAACCCAGCAGGGTCGAGTGGACACCAGACACCCACTCACACCTATATCTCAGTGGGGACGATTCCCAGACCGCTTTTTCCGCAGTTCCAAGGGGAACAACAGATTGGACATCCAGGACATGGGCAACAGATGGGACAAGCCGAACAGGGGCTGACAGGCCCGATAGACCCGTTTGCAGAGTACAGGAGAGACTACTTGGCACTGGGGCCAGAGTTCCACACTAACATGCAGCCCTAGAACATGGAATTTATCAAGAAGGTGGAGAAACTGACCATCCCTTCTTTCGACGGTTTGTCCAGGTGTTTAGCTCAGGCATGCGTCCAAAAGCTTGATGCCTATTTCAAGCTTAACCCGATGAAAGAGTCAAAAGCTATAACCTTCATTACCTTGCAATTGGAGGGGAAAGCACACGAGTGGTGGTACCATGGACTGGTGACTTTGGGACACGGTCGTATCACATCCTACTTGGGGTTCACAGAACGATTAATGGAGAGTCTTGATTGAAGGGATCCAGAACTTCATTTCAAAGACCTGACACAGCTATCACAGATCGGATCGGTCGAGGTCTTCATTACAGACTTTCAGAGGAAAGCAGTAGCAGTGACTGATATATCTGAGCACAAGTTGGTGATGCTTTTTACTGAGGCATTGACAGATCCATTGAGAGGCTGGGTAAAGGCCTTCAAGCCTCACACCCTATAGGATTCCATATTACGCACGAGAGATATGGGAGACTCAGTGCGAAAACAAAGACCTTCACCAAACCCTTTGTTCCATAGAAAGACAAGGATCAGAGAAATCCTCCAAGGGAGTGGAAAGGAAAAACCAAACTGAATGATGAGACTAGGCGAGAGCTCATGAGGAAGAAGTTGTGCTTCAACTACAGGGATTTGTGGGTCCCAGGACACAGATGCTTGGGCAAGGGACAGATGCACTACATTGAGGTGGCATCAGACAGTGAGGAGGAGGAGATCAGCTCCACATCAGATAGTGGCTCAGAGGAGGAGCATACGCATGAGGAGGGGCAACCTCCAAAGAAACCTCAACCGCAGACAGAACCGCAGTCAGGTGCGACGACAAAACCACAAGTACCAGTGAAGGGTGGAACCATAGCTACCCTTTCAGGAGTTCCCAGGTATGACACCATTAGGATCAAGGGCCTTATTCAGGGACGGCGGATCACAGCATTGGTGGATGGTGGGGCAACCCATAACTTTGTAGATGCATCCTTAGTAGCCAAGAGGGGGTTACAGACTGAGGAGTTTGAGGGATTCACCGTAGCAGTGGAAAATGGGTACACCATGACATGCTTGGACAGGGTACCAGATCTATAGGTTAAACTAGATAACTACACCATGACAAACACTTTCTATGTAGTTGATTTATCTGATATTGATGCAATATTGGGCGTTCAGTGGTTGTACTTACTGGGCGAGGTTGGGTTCAATTACCAGACCCTAACAATGAGCTTCAAAGATACAAAGGGGTCAAAGGTTGTGTTGAGGGGCATGTCTACAAGAGCACCCAGGACAATGTCGACAAAGAGGATGGAGAAGATTTTCAGGCATGGAAATGTGGCATATGTTGTCGAGTGTTTGATCACCACCAGGAGGGATTCAAATGGAAGACAGTATTATCATCCTCAGATCAGGGAACTTTTGAGTCAGTATGAACCAGTATTTGGGTTGATACCACCAGGGCGCCCACCAGACAGAGGATTTGATCATATTGTTGAGTTAGAGGCGGAGGCAACACTAGTGATTACCGCACCTTATAGAGAACCCAAAAGATTCAAAGACGAGATTGAGAAAGCAATCAAGGAATTGCTTGCGATGGGGCACATCAGGCCTAGCACTAGTTCATTTGCTTCATCAGTCATCTTGGTTCTGAAGAAGAAGCACATTGAGGATGCGCATAGATTATCGAGTACTTAATAAGAAGACTATAAAAAACAGGTACCCCATTCCGCACATAAACAAGTTGATGGATGAGCTACATGGGGCAATCTTCTTTACCAAGATAGATCTTCGCTCAGGTTACCACTAGATCAGCATCAGAGAACATGACATTGAAAAAATAGCTTTCAGGTGCCATTTTGGGAACTTTGTGTTCTTGGTCATGCCTTTCGGGTTGACCAATGCACCGGCTACCTTCCAATCCTGTATGAACCACATTTTCAAGGAACAGTTGTGGAAATATCTATTAGTATTCTTTGATGACATCCGATATACAGTAGGACCTGGGAAGAACACTTGACACATTTGGATAAGGTTCTGAGCATTATCCAGTCATAGTCATTATATGTCAAAGAATCCAAGTGTGAATTTGGCATGAGGGAGCTTTTGTACCTAGGCCACATCATCAACGAGCAGGGGGTTCAGGTACATCAAGAAAAGATCATGGCCATTTTGGATTGACCGACACTCAAGAATATCACAGAGTTGAGGGGATTCTTTGGGTTGTGCAGTTATTACAGGAGGTTTGTGAGAAGGTTCTCGCAGTTGGGGGCAACGCTCACCGATTTGAAGAAGAAAGGGGCATTCCACTGGACTGAGGCATCACAAAGCACTTTTGGGAAGATGAAGGAGGTCATGAGCACATGCCCAGTTCTAGCTCTTCTCGACTTTTCACAACCCTTTGTATTGGAGTGCGATGCATGAGGGGATTGGAGCAGTATTGATGCAGAGAGGTCACCCCATAGTATTTGAGAGTAGGAAGCTCAGCGAGTCAGAGAGACTCTACTCTATCTACGACAAAGAAATGTTGGCTATCATGCACGCCTTGACAACATTCAAACAATACTTATTTGGCAGCAAATTCGTGGTGAAAACCGATCACAATAGCTTGAAGTATTTCTTGGATCAAAAAGACCTCAGTGAGAGACAACAAAAATGGGTTTCAAAGATCCAAGCTTTGGACTTTGACATTGAGTATGTTAAAGGCAAGAAGAATGTCATAGCAGACGCTTTATCCAGAAAGCCAATGAGTTGTTCGATGATGGACATATCTACAGATTGGAAGGCACACTTGCTAGTTGAGTATTCCAAAAACAAATTTTCTTGTGAGGTAATGGATGGGCAAGTGATAGATGAGAGATATTGGGTATTGGACGATGTCATTTTCTACAAAGATCGGATCTACTTAGTTCCGGAATCTACACTAAAGGAAAATATTCTGAAGGCCAGTCACGATTCACCCTTATCAGGACATCAAGCGTACTTCAAGACTTACAAGCAGAACAGGGAGAGATTCTCATGGAAGGGTCTCAAGGATGATGTACTGAGACACATCCAAGAGTGGGTGACTTGTCAGCAAAACAAGTCCGAGCAGACACACTCGACAAGGTTACTTCAGCCTCTACCCATTCCGGAGCAGAAATGGAGCATTTCCATGGACTTCATCACAAGACTACCTAGAGTGGAAGGTAGGGACTGTATTTTTGTGGTGGTCGACAGACTGACCAAGTTTGAGCACTTATTTGCCATACCTACTGAGTATAAGGCCACCCAAGTGGCAGAGTTATTCTTCGGAGAGATCTTCAGACTGCATAGGTTGCCCCGACAGATAGTCAGCGACAGATATGGATGCTTCATTAGCACATTCTAGCAGGAGTTGTTAAAACTAGTGGGCACAGAGTTGGCTATGAGTACCAATTACCATCCACAGACCAACGGGCAGATGCAGATAGTTAATAAATGGGTGGAAGGGTACTTAAGTGTTGAAATAATGTAACTGCGAAGAGCATTCTTATTATTATTGGATTAAATCCCCATTGCGGATTAATCATGTCATTATTATTATTATTATTGTTATTGGATTAATCCCCATTTATTGGATTAATCATGTCGGTATTGTATAAGGACCAAATCACCATTTGCGGATTGGTCATCGGATGATTACAAAGGCGAGAATAATCATTGGCGGTTATTATGGAAGACCGAGAATTAATTAAAGGTGGGTTTACCCACCCAGTGAAGAGACACTTGATTCAGCTGACCTTTCACACATGCAGGCTTATTATAAATAAGAGGCTAGCCTCCTTCAAATACAACTCACTTACTCATTATCTTATGAGGCAAAGTACCAATTACCGATTGGAGAGAGGAGAAGAGTAGGCATCTCTTGGGGAGGACTATCGTATTGGTTTGAGTTATCTGAACATTGTACATAAGCTATTTATGATAAGGAAGTTTATGGCGGGTTTCTTCCCTAGAGGTTTCAGGATAAATGTTGTGTCTCTTGTGAATGTGTATTTCTACCGGTGATCTTGTTCTTATGATGGTCTTATCTATTGAAATCACAAGAACTATAATAATGGCATAAACAGTAACATGGTATCGGAGCCAACACGAAGAGCACAATTTGCAAGAGGAAAAACGATCTTTGATACGTGCAAAAATTAGGGTTTTGCAAAAGTGGGTATTTTCAGATCCCTAACCTCCTAGAAATTTGCGCCCTCCCCAAAGGATCATTTTGGCATAGAGCACACCCCGATTGGCTAGATCTCACGGAAGGGTGAAACCCTAGTTTTCACAAAGTACCGAAAAACCAGTACAGAAGTACCGAGTACCAAAACCCGAAGCACCAATCCGATGTAAATCAGATTTCCAGGGGGTAAAAGTTAGTTTTTGAAATTCCATTTTGCACCGACTAACTCACCTATTTCAGCATCTATCCCTGGATCAGATTTTCAAAATTGAGGAAGTTTAGCAGAAAAATTAGGGTTTCCTCATAAAACCTAAGTTGCGGTTGCAGTCAGTTGATTGCGGTACGGAGCGATTGATTCAGTCTAAAAGCGATTCTTGATTCACGATTACAGAATGCGATTGCGGCCATTAGAACCAGTTGCAATCACTCTTGAAGTTTTAGGTAATGATTACTGGCATACGGATGGAGCCACTACACGCAATGCTATCCGGTATGTACTCACATATGGTTAATGGTTAAACCCTAAAGAGTGACTGCGAGGAGAGGATCTTGCCATGGATCCCGAAGGATCTCAAGATCTAACACATTGAGAGGAATGATGCAACCGGGTGTGATTATTCTAATATGCATCTATTTGTTATGAAATTATCTTGTCCGGTGTTGCATGTTGAAGCTATGATCAAATCATTAGAAAGGATTAAAAGTTGATCATAGAGCTTATCCTCTAACCTAACCTTTTTCCAAGATAGCATATTGTCTTAGGCTGTAGACGGGTTGAAAGTACACCGTCACTTGAGTGAAGGGCGGAAGAAAACAGCGATCACTCTTGAGGACAAGGCTCAAAGTTTGATTAATCAAGATTCAAAGGTACACATGACAAGCTAATGACTTTAGTTAGAGATAGCAATGCATTAAGTAAAAGTATTATACTTGATAACGTAAGTACAGCATGCATTGACTAACACCTCCTCTAGGAAAACCCATAGAGTATTGTTAGTTTCAGAGTACCATGGAAGAATGCTTGGTCACTACACTACTTGAGTGTTGGGAAAGCCTCATTTAAAACATTGTTTTCCTTACCTTTAATCTTTACTTGAGATAAATTATAAGTAATAGCTCTAAAGGAGCTATTGTGATGATTGTTAGATGCTATTGCTTTTATATTATCAGAAGGATATTATTCTTGCTTGTTGTTTTGTTGATGCTTGCTCCGAAGGTCACATGGGGAAACTATAAGCGAGAAGGTTGCAAAGACGTGCTAAAGAAGAAATCATAAATGAAGCAATCATCGATTGTGGAAGAAGAGAAGGTGGGTCACTCGAGGAAGGCGCCATGGCCCATGTGAAGAGTCCATGTGAACTCTAGAAGATTAGCTCACATCAGCACAAGGCTACCATACATATGCAAAGGAATCACTTGTTTACCGGAACTCAAAGGTGACCATGGTATGCGATATGGTTAATGCCACAAGGGAAACGTCAAGAACCGTTTTGAAGAGGGACAATAAGTGAAGGAGTCCTAGAACTCATTCATTCCAGATTTATGTGGCCAATGCCATCATCA
The DNA here is from genome assembly GCA_010110895.2 of Picea sitchensis. Classification (NCBI taxonomy): domain Eukaryota; kingdom Viridiplantae; phylum Streptophyta; class Pinopsida; order Pinales; family Pinaceae; genus Picea; species Picea sitchensis. The sequence continues at coordinate 3,144 of SNQJ01S0110906.1, read as the reverse complement.
CTCCATTAATGGGTATGTATACTATGTATGGTTCATTAATGATTATTCTCATCTAAAGACCTAGATATATTTGAAGTGTTCACGATGAGATCAAGGAATTAGAAGCCTTGATAGAGAACCTTTACGTAAGGAAGATTAAGATACTTAGGTCAGATGTGGAGGAGAATATACCTCAAAAGGTTAGAGTGAACTTATGCAAGATGTTGGGATCAAGATCCCCAACAAACAGGTGTGAATCGAATCAATGACATCATTTCACGTCTTGAGCAGTGCCCATAGTGCACCCAGGCTCAAGACACCCGAAGAAGATGTTCACGAGGAAAGAAGCCGAGAGGTAAAGCCATCTCAAAATATTTAGCTATCCATTGCTTATTCATATACCTAAAAGAAAAACAAGTTGGAACCCTCAGGAAGAATATTTGTGGGATGCAGCGAGGTATCAAGACGCCTAGATCTATACTGGTCACCGCCATATTAAGATCAGGGGCGTGACCTTTGATGAAGAAGCGGCACTTAGGAAATCAAGAAGATGCAAGCTTAAAGAAGTATATGAAGAGGAACACATAATACCCAGGGATCGCGCCCGATCTGTGAGGGAAGTTCAGTACAAAACACATATAAGGGAAGTCGTAACTCCCGGTAGAGGAGACTCTGAGAGATCATGATATAACAAAAGTTCAAGAACCTCCTCAAATGACCTTCATAAAGAAAGCCCACTTGGGCCAGAAACTATTCAGAGATGGAGAGAAGCGCAGTCCCAAAGACGCGAGGCAATTGAAAGATAAAGCGTTCTCAGGGTTATGGCTTTGATGGTATATCTACTAGATGAAGGCACCTTAGAAAATCCCGGGATCCTACTCCGGTACGGTCTTCTTGGTCTGTCTTTGACAAGCTAAGACACTAAGTTTTACAACGTCATAAATTTGTTTTACAGCTGTTTTATAACAGCCAGCTACAGCCAATTTTGGTTTCTTGATGTGTTATGGTTGTTGTTTAGGTGATTGGGTGCCTGCAAGTAGTTTTATGTTAGATAAATTACGTTTATACTTTCCCAATAAACAGCAACACACCTATCTAATCTTTAAAAGCTGAAATATGGACAGAAATAAGAGCTTCCTAGCGACAACTAAAATGCATGTGTGAACCCTTGGATATTTTTGGTCTATGACCACAGGATGAAACCCGGGGAAATAGTTATGAGATATGTGATGTATATATGAGGGTAGAGCAACTAATCTTCTCTGATTAAAATCAAATACAATAAGAACACGGTACAATAGCAACTCAGAATGGTGAAGCTATCAAGCTCAAAAGCTACCCGAGGAAGGAGAAATATGTGGTCGCCCCCCTCACGAAGCTACCCGGATCTTGCTCGAGTCCTCAGGAACAGCAGGGATGATACCTGGGGCAACATGCTCTGGCACTTTATCTACGAATTGATGTGGCTAGAAACTTCTCCGAGGGAAAGAAAAGATTGTACTAAACCATGCTTCCTCCTCAAAGATGAAGTCTCTACAAGAAATAAAGGAAGATAGCTTCTCCTTTCTGCCCACAAACAAAGCTAGCGTCCCCTCTCTATCCTCCTCGTACAACAATCCCAACTCCAAACTCCAAAGCTCCTCTCCTCACAAGCAGAAGCCTCCATGAAGAATGCGCCCTCCTTTGGCCTCTTTGCCCACTTTAGGCATCAAAGGGTGGGATTACAAGATCCAAGGGGATGAGATCATCCCTAATCAAGGGGTTAGAGATCACCTAAAGTAAAATGTGACCTGTACTTTTGGGTTAATTCCTATGAGATCACATTTATGTTCCCTCAAAATCACCAAAAATGTGATTTAATGTTCACTTTACAAAAAAGTGACATTTGCATAACCAAAGTCAAGTACAAAATAGACATAGAGGACATAGGACAAAGTGCCAAAAGACTTTCCCACATGTGCTAAGGAGGGATGCCACATGGGGAACACCTCCCCAAAAGGTACACAAATCCAGCAGAGCCTACATGCTTTGAAGAAGCCATTCAAAGAAGGAATGGGTAGATGCCATGACAGGAGAATACCAAATCCATAATGAAGAACGAAGAATACGGAAATAGTTCCCAGTCGAAGAATAAAGATGGGGTATCTGAGGATGGCTCTTCAAAATAAAACATGTTCTTGATGGAAGTATTGAAATATAAAGCAAGATTTGTCATTTGTGGATTTTCCCATAAGGAATGCATTGACTATGAAGAGACATTACATCATGTGTGAATACACTTCGATTAAGAATCATTATAGCTCTTGCTGCTAAAGATGAAATGGAAGTTGCACGGGATGGACGTGAAGACAACTTTCACAGATGGTGTTATCGAAGAGAGGAAGTGTATATAGAAGAGCAACCCAAGGATTTGAGGTTGAGAAATGAGGAAGTCTCATGTCGATTGAAGAAAGCCTTATACAGTTGAAGCAAACTCCGAGAGGTTGGTATGTGAGTGGTATAGGCAGTTTCTTAGCGAGCTTGGAAGCACAAGAGTAAGGACGTGAAGACAACTTTCCTGAATGGTGTTATCGAAGAGGAAGTGTATATAGAGCAACCCCAAGGATTTGAGGTTGAAGACAGGAAGTCTCATGTCTGTCGATTGAAGAAAGCCTTATACGGATTGAAGCAAGCTCCCAGAGGTTGGTATGGTCGTATAGACAGTTTCTTGACGAGCTTGGGCTTTACCAAGAGTAAAGCAGACTCAAATCTCTACTTCAAGATTATGGATAATGAACCAGTAATATTACTACTGTATGTGGATGACTTATTCTTAACTGAAGAAGAAAAGCTCATCACTGAATGAAAACAGAGACTTGCCACAGAATTTGAAATGAAAGACCTTGGTCTAATGCATTACTTCTTAGGTCTTGAGGTGTGGCAAAGTCCAGAAAGGATCTTCCTTAACCAAGGGAAGTACACGGTCGAAATCTTAAACAAATTCGACATTCTAGAATGCAAGTCCATGAACACACCCATGGAAGCAAAGTTGAAGCTGTTGGTCGATACTTCGTCAGATTTGATAGATGCCACTCTGTACAGACAGATTATTGGATCGTTGATGTACCTGACGAACACCAGACCAGACATATGTTTTGCAGTGAACACCTTGAGTCAGTTTCTGGT
>SNQJ01S0110905.1:52682-67893 GCA_010110895.2 Picea sitchensis | reverse complement strand
TAAAAAACATCGTAGAGAGTATGGACACCTTGAAGGCAGGCATGAATATCGTCCCTTGGTAAGTTATTCACTATATGTCTTTATATTGCAGATTGTTTTTGTAAACGTTTATTTTTTTCTTTATGGATATATTCTACATACACAACAAATTGAGAGTAAGTTAAGAAGAGAAGAAGTAGACATAAGAGGTAGATTTTAATTAGGATTTAGGGTATGTTTTAGTGGTTAAGAGGTTTAAGGTTTAGGGGTATAGGGTGTAATGGTTTAGGGGTTAAGATTTTAGAGGTTTAAGGGTTAATAAGGCCATATTAGGGCTCAATGGTTAAGGGGTTTGGGGTTAAAATCCTAGGGTTTAAGGTAGGTTTAGGGGGTTTAGGTCCTAGAAGATTTAAAGGTTAATGAGGTTTTAGGGAGTAGGGGTTAAGGGTTTAGGGTTAGGGATTAAGGGGTTAGTCTGGGTTAGGGGTTAATAGTTTAATGGATTATGCTATTGTTCAATACGGGAGTTAATATTAGTTGTGTTGACAAGAATTGACTCTCTATTTGAGAATTGTTTGCAAATTTGTTAATTCCTCTTTTGATCTGGATATTGATGCTCTGTTTGAAAAGTATTTGTAGAGTTGATAATTCCCCTTTTGATATTGGTAAATGTTTCCTTTTTTAAAGTTTTGAATACAAGTTCCAGTTCCTAGTAACATCGTCATTTTTTTTAAAACATAAATCACTAATGGAAAGTGGAGATGCCATACTGGCTGAATGTCATATTTTTCAGGAAGAGGACAATAAAGGAAATATGGAGATTCCTTGTTCTTGTTTTGAAACCTTGAAGGTACATGATTTATGGGGATAGATAAGGGTGGTTTATATTTTTTTAGAGTTGAGGGGAGATATATAAGAATATGACATAATGATGAAGGTGAAATAAGAATAGGTTGTTTTTGTTGGTTGTGACTATATATATGAATATGGTTCACCATATGCTACTGTTCAGTATGGGAGTTAATATTGGTCATGTTGACAAGTCTCGACACTCTATTTGAGAAGTATTTGCATAGTTGCTAATTCCTCTTTTGATATTGGTACTGACACTCTGTTTGAGAAGTATTTTCAAAGTTGCTAATTCCTTTTTAAAAATTTTAAAGATCAGTTCCAATTCCTAGTAATGTCATCATTTTTTTTAAACAGAAATCACTAATGGAAAGTGGATATGGTACACTTGTTGAATGTCGTATTTGTCAAGAAGAGGACAGTAAAGGAAATATGGAGATTCCTTGTTTCTGTTATGGCACCTTAAAGGTACATGGTTGAGGGGGGTAGATAAGGGCAGTTTATATTTTGTCAGGGTTGAAGGGGGATAGATAAGAATATGACATAATGATGAAGGAGAAATAATAATAGATTGTTTTCTTTGGTTGTCACTATATATCTCACAAAGTGTCTCTCTTTCTACATTTCAAGAAAAGAAACATTTTCCCTATATTTTTTCAACATATTCATAAGTTGTCTTTGTCTTTGTTTTCTTTGTTTTCCTATATTGTATTTGTAAACGTTTGTATCATTTTAATAGTTTTTATATACACTAATATTACTTGATTGTTTATAATTATAAAGGAAAGACGCCCTAGGGCATTGATTATGGAGGAAAATGTGGTTGTACAAGCATTTGCTCAGGAACATGGAGAAAATATTGAAGATCAAGTTAATGATCCTATGGAAGAAGATGATGATGCTAATAACACGGTTGAAGAATATGGAACAAATATATTGATCCGGGAGACATTTAATAATGTTGGAATGGATGATGATGATGACCAGCTTGATGGTGTTTTTGATATACATGTACTTGAGAAGGCAAGTCTTCTCTTTGCTATATTGTTGTTGGTGAACTTAAAGGTTATGAATGGTTTGTCAAAAACTTGTGTCACACAACTCCTAAGTTATGTAATATATTTTCTCACATTTAATACATGATGATAAAGGTTTTATTTTTTCCTCTATTTTTATTGTTAGTTGATCATTTGTAAAATTTGGTTGCAATATGTACAATTAATATTCTTTACAATAACCAATATTGATTTTTTTATGTTGTAGATTGTTAGGTGAATTTATGTTACCACCTTCAAATGTTTTATGTTGCACATACCAAGATTTACATGCCATTATTAAAGATATCGGAATGGAGTATCAAGTTATTCATGCATGTCCTAATGATCATATTATATATTATGGAGAACATGTGTCGAAAGAGGAATTCCTAAAATGTCAAATTAGTAGATATTGAACCAATCAAGTAACAAAAAAGGTGCTTCGCAAGCTTCTTCATTATATTCCCACAATTCCACGTTTGTGACGATTGTTCAGGTGCAAAAGCATAGCACAATATATGGATTACCATGCAAAGAAAAAAAGTAAAGATGGCGTTCTTTGAATGCCTGCAGATGGATCTGCATTTAAGAAGATAGAGGAAATATGGCCACATTTTAAAGACGAACCTCGTAATCTTAGGCTTTCATTGGCAGTTGAAGGTGTCAATCCATTTGGAGAGCTCAGATATACTTACTCAGTGTGTATTTTTTTTGTTATCAACAATAACATTCCTCCATGGATTTCAATAAAGAGGGAGCACATAATGTTGGCAATGATTGTTCCAGGTACTTGTTTAGAATAATGTTTTTTAACATGGTAACATCTTATTTTTCTTGTTTGTTTCATAATTATGTCTTATGTTTTTTTGTTTACTCATGTATGTTCAATAATGTCTTATAATTATGTTTGATATTTTTTATTTACTCATATATGTAGTAATTATGTATTGTATGTTCAATAAATTAGGTAAGTACCGAGTCAAAGATATGACTGTATATATTGAGCCTCTTATCAATGAGTTACTAGAGTTATGGAAGGGAATCACTATGTATGATATCTTTAGACCAGTAGGTGTGCAAAGAGAATTTAAATTCCATGAAATGATTGTATGGACAATTCACGATGCCCCAGGGCTAACACATTTTTATGGTATGTTATAACGTTACACTGCACTTTAATAGTGTTTAATATTATGGATTTCATATCATGCATGTTTTTATATAATCCCTTCATTAAACATACTTCGAATAATTGATATAAATTTAATCCATATCTTGCAGGTCTTCAAACAAAGGGTAAATTTCCATGTCCATTTTGTGGTCCTAAGATGAAATCTCGTCGTTCAAGAAGTTTGGGAAAGGAGGTGTTTGATGAGTATAGGCACTTCCTCTCTAAGAACCATAGGTATCAAAGTACCAAGAAACATAATTTTAATGGGAAAGAAGAGACTGGGTTAAAACCACAGAGAATGACACCTCAGCTATGGCAGTTGCAATATAACAAAAATCATCAAGGTATGGATCAAATCTTCTATGTGCCATACATGAAATTTTTGGAATATTTTTATATTTTTATTGCATTTTGTTCATTTTAATAATTGACAAGTATTGTTGTAATATATTTAATTTATATGCTTCACCTTGAAGGTCATCATGAAGGAATTAATAATGGGGCGCTTCCATGAGGAATGCAAATTTATCTCATACAATTCAGTAGGATCCCCTACTATGAGCACCTAGAAATTGTTCATTTGTTTGATACAATGTACATCAAGAAGAATGTAATAGAAACATTATGGCAAATAGTCTATGGAAGGAGTTACAAAGAAAACATTGTCAATATTTGTAATGACATTAAGGAGGCCAATCATGCAATGTAAAGTGTGATTCATTCAAATAGTGATACATACAACCAAAACAAAAGCGCCCTTCCATGGTTATTGACAGAGCAAAAAAGCAAGGATGTAAAAGAGGTTATTGAAAAAATTAAATTTCCCACTGGATTTTTTTCAAACATAAAGAATATCCTAACAAAGAAAGGTGGATTGGGTGGGGTAAAAAATCATGATTGGCATACATTGATTAAGGTAATTATGTTGGTTTATATATTTCTATATTGGTGAAACATCTTGTTAGTTTTTTTTTCTACTAAATTGGGAATAAATAATGACACATTTTTTATGTTGTAGTATGTTCCACCTCTATCTCTCCAAGACAACTTTGACAAAAATGTCAAACAAGTTATATACGATCTTGGAAAATACATGAGGTAAGTGGTGATTTATATGCAAAGTGTAATTTGTTCAACTCATTATACAACTTATATTTGACTGCATCTGTTTTACTTGTAATGTAGTACTATATACTTTTTTGTTGAAACCTATGATTCGATTCCATCATTTGTAAATGGTTGTCATCTAAAGAAATATATAAAGAATATATATTGGAGGTTACAAATTCCTCATCTAATGTGTGAAATGGAAAATATATGCCTCTGACATTTTTCAAAGCACAAGAACACTATCTCGTACACCAAGTTGAGGAGATTGAAAAGTGTGGACCTATACACACAAGGTCAATGTGGATGGTTGAGAGTCACTTGAAATCATTGAAGGATTTGGTTAGACAAAGAGCATGTCTCGGGGGTTCTATGGTAGAGGGATATATGGGATCAAATCATGGTTTATATTAGTCAATATCTTCCTAAAATAGCTCCAAGTATTAATGTGGATCGCATTTTGGATGTCAACTCCATCAACAAATTTGAAGGGGGGCACCTATTGGGGAAAGGTAGAATGAGGAAAGCAACATGTAAGTATATGGTGGGGATTTATAATACATTTGACCTTTTGTTTTTATGTATATCGTACTTATTTTATTTTTAGTCTTCCTTCATAATCCATTATTATGAAGGTATACCATGGTAACTGATTATATGTGAATTGTTTTATTTTAATATAATTGGTCAAGAGTGGGATGCAATACATTTATACATTGCAAAAAATATTGATTGGATGAAAATATGGATTGAACAATGTATACAATATAATAATGGCAGGTTATCATGGTATGGTGTGGCTACATTGGTCAAAGAATTTGAACGTAAAGGAGATACCAATCTTACACATACGGAAATTTATTTAGCATATGGTTTAAAAGATAAACATAAAATCATATTCACACATACTATTTAGTTTTTTTTTAATATTATATTGATGTGTATGGCATGTTTTTTTCTTAATTTGCATAATTTCTAAGTATAAATATTTTTATCAATTGACAATGCATTTTTTACGTGTCTGGCATATTTCAGTTGAAACACCACAAGGCTATGTGGTGCAATGGCTGCAAATTTCACATCAAAAAGTTAGATGAAAAGATGAAAACTTATTATAGTGGGATAACTACAATGTTTCAAGTTACTAATGTTTCCTCTAGAAGTGACGGGCATCCAAAAGTCTCTAAAAATCGATACTATGTGTTTTTGGATGATATACTTGAATGTGACTTTATATCCTTCAAATTAGTTCTATTCGATGTCAAATGGTACATTCTACGAATGAATGAACATGATTCTAATAGAACTATTAATCGATATGCTAACGGATTTACCATGGTTAATACAAAGAATGTTGAGCCAGGATCAGATCTCTTTGTTCTTCCAAGCCAATGCAAACATGTATTTTACTCATAGGTCCCAGGTAGAGGGGTTTGGTCATATGTTGTTAGATATGATCAGAGAGGAAGGTCGGTAAAGTATAATGTAGCAGAAGAAGATGATATTGAAGATGTATATGATGTAGAGGAGCAGTTAGTTCATGTTTCAAACGAAGACATTGTAGAAGTTCAAGGAGATGTTCTAGACAATGTTCTGGATGAAGATGATATCGCCAATGTTTTAGATGAAGAACTTGAAGAATTCGAGCCAAATGTAGGAGACAATGTTCCTGATGATAATATAGATGATGATATGATTGGAAATGACGACATTGATGATGATGTTGATATGGCCAATCCTTTCAACGTCAATTATGAATCGGATGATACAAATGTTGAGTTGGATGAAGAATAATATTAATGATATCAAAATGTTGAAATGAACGAGGTATGTATTTATATGTTTTCGGTTGATTTGTTCTCTTTCATTTACCTAATTTTTTTGTTTTCTTAGTTTCTATTCTCTATTCTTACTATGTTTGTTTCAAATATTTTATAGTAGATAAATTGTATATTGGGGAATTGAGAGTGGTGTGATGGGGGGGGAGGGTCCATATGAGCTTCCACCTTCATGTGATTGGCCTTGTTCAATAGAGAATGTATTATTCTTGAAACCAAGAGAAGCTCATTTAGGGGCTAAATTTCACTCATGGGCTAATTTTCCATGTTTTTTACCAAAACAAGATTCGCTATTCTAAAAATGATTCGCCCAAATTCTAAAGGACAAAATTATTTTACCTTAAAAATCGCCAAAATTTTATATGAACTATAAAAAATCCTTAGAAATTTGAATTTTTTACAAAAATATCGCCAAACATTTATAGTTGGCATATGAAGGATTAGTAAGATTCGCCAAGGTTCCTACATTTTAAAATAAATTTCCATCCTTAAAATCATCCCTGTATACCATCATCTCTGATTTTAACTTTGGTTCGTCTAACAATTTTCAAGGTTTTCCATTAATTGCCAATTAGTGGAAATTATTCTTTAATTTGACCCCGCGTAGACTGTCGTGTGAATGGGTCCAACATTGAATTTTTTTCAGTTTGTTCTTGTATGCACTGAAATTTGACATGGTTATGGTGGATTCATGTGATGTTGTTATGGGAGGATTTAGAGACTCAAATACGACTCACACACAGAATTCAAAAATCAAACGACAAAATTAGAACCTAACTATGAAGGAGATGAAATTGCCCATCATTGTATTTGTCACCATCGTTATCACCGTATTGCGATGAGGTTGTTTCAATGAACATGTTCATCATTCCTGTAGCATCTTCATCAGAACTTTTCGGAAAAAACAACGAGTGAAAGGGGCCAACATTGAATTTTTTCAAACTATGCTTCTCAAAGTCATGGACATGGTATGAGGAGAAACTATAAATGTATTAAGGAATAAAATACACTTTTAGGACTCTCAAACCATGCACAGGGTCTAAAACCACCACATAGTCTCTATAAATGAAATATTTTTCCTATGTGTACTCATAATGGAACCATTACAAGGTTTTAATTATTGGAAATTATTCTTTAATTTTACCCCGTGTAGAGTGACCTATGAATGGGGACAACGTTGAATTTTTTTCAGTTTGTGCTTGTATGCACTAAAATTTGACATGGTTATAGTAGATGCATGTGTTGATGATATGGGGGGGTTTTGAGACTCAAATACGACTCACACAACGAATTCAACAATCAAATGACAAAATTAGAACCTATCTGTGAAGGAGATGAAACTATCTATCATCGTATTTTTCATCATCGTTATCATTGTATTGCGACAAGGCCATTTCAATGAGCATGTTCATCATTCCTATATCATATTCATCGGAAATTTTTGGAAGGAATGAACAGTGAAAGGGGCCAACATTGAAGTTTTTCAATCTATGCTTCTCCAAGTCATGGACATGGTATGAGGATGAAATATAAATGTCTTATGGAATAAAATACGCTTTTAGGACTCTCTAACCATGCACATGGTCTAAATCCACCACATAGTCCCTATAAATGAAATGGTTGGCCTATGTGTACTCATAATGGCACCATTACAAGGTTGTAATTAGTGTAAATTATTCTTTAATTTGACCTCGTGCAAAGTGACATGTGAATGGGGCCAACGTTGAAGTGTTTTCATTGTGTACTTGTATGCACTGAAATTTGAAATGGTTCTAGTATATGCATGTGTTGAGGGTATGGGAGGGTTTCGAGACTCAAATACAACTCACACAAAGAATTCGGCAATCGAACGAAAAAATTACAACATAAATGTGAAGGGAGTCACAAATCGGTCCCATAGAGTAAGAGAGTGCCCCAAACAAGTGCCTCAAATTATCTAATAAATTCAAACTAGTGACCAAGGACCAAGGGGAAGAGGAGAGGAAAAAATGGGGAACCTTATCTAAGCACTAAGGAAGGCAAGAGGAAATAGGAAACATAACCATTTATCCTTCTTTTTTTCTTGTGTCATTGTGGAGAATAGGTCAGCAACAAAGGTTTTTAAAGATATGATTCAATTTTCCTTGTTAGAGTGAACATGGAGCAAGTAATAGGTTTGGCTTATCACTAGCTAATTGAAGTGCAAGCCAGAAAAGGGAAGTATATCAAACCAAATAGAACAATAAGCAAGATTTGAAGCCAAACATGGGAGGATTTTTCCCATGTTACCAAAGAAGAGGACACATGTAATATCCCCTCAATGAAGAAGCACCAAGTAAAAGGGGAAATGTTATCAAGAAATTGAACAATATTGAATATGATGGTAGAAGTTATGGGAATTGTTTTTTCATGGCATGTTTAATATTTATGTATATTCAATTTATTTTCTATTGATGTTGAAGAGGTGTACAAAATTCCAATGGTGATTTTAAAGGGCCCAATAAAAGGGTGGTGGAGTAACATCCAAACTAGATTTGATGTAATCACTTATGAACCTTGAAGTATTAGGATGACTTGAAGATGTTTTGAACTTTTTATGGATATGTTCTCTTTTGAGAATGATATACAAGGTTGCATCCATCTAGGTTCCCTTTTATTTAAAAATGTGGCCATATCTTGTTGCATGCCTATGTTATATGTGGGTCTGTAATATTATAGAAATAGTTATAGTTATATTTTGAATATTGTAAAAAATGTGAGGTTTATCTTGCCCCTTTCTTATATTTTCATCCTAAGAATTTACATTGGTTCTTTTATGATTAAGTTGATCATAGTAGGGTTGATAGTTTTTTTCTTAAGAGAAGCGGAGTTTCTCTACAACGAGTATACCAACAAATTCTCAACTATGGAAAATTAAGAACATAGACTTAAAAATAACCTTAATATTAGTCAATCATGGTATGTACAAAAGCCACATGTTCTACCCAATCCCTACTACCAACACATTTATCAACCAATATAATGAATGTCACATTTTCTCCCACACTATATTTAGAGAGAAGTTAGTGTTTGTTAGTGCAATCATGGGAACACACATATCGATACATACTATATAAAGGCTTTGTATATCACATAACATCCACATATGAAAACAAATCATTCAACCTACAAGGCGAGGACTAGTCGCCTCATGGCTTATATCCTTATTTTATATGGTGAACCCTTTGTGTTTTTCTAGTGAGTATATTTTGTAAAAAAGAACAAAAATTGCAAATGTTTATATTAAAAAATTTGGAGATAGAACTTAGGGCTTATCTACAATTGACCTTTGGGATTTCCAAAGGAGATATAGTTTGAACCTTGGAGTTATATTTTAAGCATATGATGAAGTTCAAATTACACTCCAAGAAGACTATAAATATAAGGATTTAGTTTGTAACAAGAGAACCATATGGAGAATTTAGAGCTCTAAAGTTATATATAATGAAAAAAATACTTTAAACATTGCACGTGGTTTTGGTTTCAATATTTTCTCTTCAAAACTATTTGTGAGTGTTGTTATCTAAGTTTTTGATAGGTAATTGTTGCATATTTCTTAGCTATCTAACATAATAGATGATGGTTTGTTGAATTCATTTTCGTGTTTTCTAACCTTTAATCAAATCTTAAATTGTAAATTGGTAATTGTGGTTATGGTATAATTATGCCATTTTTATTTTAATTTATATTCAACGTAGCTATCTCAGTTTTAGATTTCATTTTGTTTCATTGTCTAAGTAACATTGAAATCTTTTGTTGAATATACAGACTAAAATTCACTTTAAGAGGTTGATGTGTTGCCCTGGTCATCAAAGTGTGTTCATTTCAGTTTTTGTTTCCAATGTCCTTGAATTGTCTTAGCATAATAGTTTAACTTTTGCTCCTATAATGAACTTAGGTTTTCAAGACAATAGGAGAGCCTAGGTTTACCAAACCCTCTATGTCTTGAAGTTTTAATGTAGTTTCAAAATTATTGGTTGGATATTAATATATTTACCATGGAGGTATTAGGTTAGCATCCCTTCAGTGCCCTTAGGAATAATCATAAAAGGAATTGATAAAATAAACAGTGGTTAGTTTTGCTTCATATAAAAAGGCACAATCATCATATATCTAAGCAATGAATCAATAAGGGAATGTTCACCTTTAATGACTTCAAATGATCATTTTTATAGCCTTTAGTGGACAAAAATCAAGTTTGTCACTGTGTGCCTAATGAAAATAATATAAATGAGCTTTCTCTACAACATCCAACAAATAAAACTCTTCTCTAGGCTACAAGTGGCTTTGTTTTAAGCCTTTCCTTGAGGGTTGTTTGAAAAAATTGTGGCAAGTTGAGCCCAAACAAATTGTTTGAAAAAATTGTCATTACCATAATAAACATTATCGTCGGTATCATCATCACCGTTGTTGTCATGATCGTCATCATTTTAATCATTATTGTCATCATCATCATCATTTTCTTCATCATAATTGTCTCATTCATCATCATCATCGTCATCGCCATTACCACTGTCGTGATCATCATCATATTGGCATTATCATGATCATTTTCATCATCGTCATCCTCATCACCATTGTCACCACCAGTAATCAACATTTTCAATGTCCTACTCCTCTTCATCATCATCATCTTCATCGTCATTGTCATCGCAGTCATTGATATTGTCATCGTCGTCGTCATTGTCTCATCACCATTGTCACCACCAAGAATCAACATTGCCAACGTCCTACTCCTCATCATCATCGTCATCTTCATTGTCATTATCGTCATTGTCATCATAGTCATTGACATTGTCATCGTCATTTCCATCACCATAATCAACATTGTTGTTTTCGTCATCATCGTCATCGTTGTCATTGTTATGTGGGTTATTAAGGTTAGGGGATATTGACTAGAGAGTTTAGGGTTTATTAAGGTTATAGGCTAGGTGTTAGAAGTTATATATTAGTAGTGATAGGAGTTAGGAACTATATATATATTATATAATGTATAATGTATATATATTAATTATATAATGTATATTAAACCAAAACTGAAACAATCTAAGATGAAGTAGAGGTGGTATGGGCACTCCTTCTTAGAACCATTTTACTCACTTATTAAGACAATATTTTGGCCCATATATTGTTCTAACTTGGATCCCTATAAACATACCTAAATTTTATAAGTTTAATGGTGCTCCTAGTGAACACCTTGTCTCAAATATAGGCCTTCTCCCTCACTTGTGCCAAATTTTCACATGACAACAATGTGATAGTGAAAATTTTCCTAAACTTTGTAAAACATGAAATGGGCCTTATGCCTCCAAAACATAGGATACCATAAAAGAGGATTGCATACACCAAATACAAGGCCATGAAGAATATTTGGGTCTTTTGAAAAATGATCAATTGGTGGGAAATGTCATTTGATATTAGCTCTCCCAAATCAAAGACTACGCCATTATTTATGTTGATCTCACCAACCACACTAAGAGGGGGGGGGGTGAATTAGTGTGAGGATTTTTATAACTGTTCTTCTTTCAAGTTAGCAGCTAAAACATAATTGTACACATTAAGAAAAATCAAATCATAATCATAATGAACACAAGAGATACCAGATGTATATAGAAGATTTTGTATAATTTTTATATATATCTGTGTGTGTGTGTGTGTGTGTGACTATAATAATGGGGGTTTCCCCAACACCAACTCCTAGGAGAGCACTAACTCTCAAGCAAGACCCAACTTGTTGATAGAATTCAATCTATCCAACTAGAGTTCATATAGTAGTTCAACCAACTCTAGTAGCAGTGATCCATTTATTGAATCAACTCTATCTCATGATCAAAGGTATACCACAAATGCTCATTACCACACTTCATCTTCTCTCTTAAATTCACACCTTCTTTACTTCATCTTTTCTCTTAAATTCACACCTTCTTCACTTTATCTTCTCTTTGATACTCACACCTTCTTCACTTCATCTTCTCTCTGATATTCACACCTTTCTATGTCAAAGAATCATCATTATAGAAATCACCAACCTAAGGTGCAGATCCACCTCTTCCCCACATTCAGCTTGTCTCTCAAGTGAACCAATCATGGTTGTATTTATACTCGTTTATGCTCAAAGATGTTTTACGTTATTGGGCTGACTTGTGACACAAGTTACAACTAACTTGTCCATTTACAACAATTTTGGTACCACCAGAGAACATCATTCTGGGTCTTCAACTTTAAACTTGGAATCCCCCCTATTTTCATAAATTGATCATAGGTATGGATCAATTTCCTTTGTCTCTACGAATGTTGTAGAAATTAAATATTGTAGAGGTTCTTCCTTCAAACCATTTACATATGACCATACACGTAGGACCACTGGCTTATTAATTTAAGAGTTGCTTCTTCTTTCACCCTTTGTTTCTTTATTCCATACGACCTCAGGTGGTGACCAGGCGCTAAGCTAAGCGAGTGCTTGATCACTTATCAAAATCAACAATCACATTTTAATGTCATGATGAGATGGACGATTCTCATTTACTTCAGGACTTCGACTATTTGTGGGTCTCGAATTCTGGAGTAGAAATTCCTTCAAAGTGATTACCTATTGAATAAGTCATACAACAGTGGTGACCACTTGTGGTTGGTTAACAATTCCACTTACGCTATCCTTCCACTGTACTTGATCAACAGTCGAGAACGCTCTCGAAGTGTTCTTCATATCGAACAACTCATGTCCACTTCGGGACTTCGGCCTTCAGGACTTCAGGACTTTGGGAATTTGCTGGTGGTGAAACTCCCAAAGTAAAAAAAATCTCGGAATGGCGTAACTTGCTGACGTCACTTGTTGACGTGGCACTTCCTGAGTGTTGTCATGTGTCACCTATATTTGTGGCTTATGTATACTTAAAGTACCTATGGGACCTTGACACTTGTCACCACCTGATTGGGCCACGTGTCCTAGATGACATCACTGTTGATGACATGGGCTCTCAATGTGAGTGCTACGTGTCTTAACCTCGTGACTTCGAAACTTAGGCCTTCGGGACTTCGGGTAATTTGATTTCTCCACTTCCCAATTCTCTTGAAATGAGATTCCCTGAAGTGTAAACCTTAAGTAACTTTGACTTCATCTAATGGTCATTCTTTAACCCAAAAAGGATTAACACGATCCAACGAATGTTGGGAATTTGGCTATTCGGGATCTCGAGCCTTTGCCCTTGCTTATCCTATCCTTCTAATTTCCTCGATATGAAGGTCAGAATATCTCCTGAAGTGTTTCCTCAAATAAAACAACTTGCATCTACTTCAGGACATTTGTGGCTTACTCTATCCTTCCACTAAACATGATCTGACGGTCCTGATATCTCTCGAAGTGTTCTTCAGATCGGATGGTCCTCATTTACTTTGGGACTTCGGCCTTCGGGTGATATTAATTATTCTCAACCCTTTTCTCCCGAAGTGGTCAGCACTGAAGTTTGACCACTATTCTGATCCAACGATCATCATGTATTGTCCAGATCTGATGGTCCTTATTTACTTCGGGACTTCGAGGCTCCGGTCTTCGTATTTGTTTATCTTATCATTCCACTGAAATTGATCCAACGGTCGATGTGGATTGTGGAACCGTAACTTGTGTGTGGTTTATTTCATCGCCCAAACTCTGCAATTTGAATTTGTGTGATTGTTGGTGGATCAACCACAGTCGTCGATCTTTGAGTCGATGAGATCTGACGATCTAGACTAATTGCGAGATTGGAAATAGCGTGTAGTTTAATTCTCCCTTCGCACTCCACAATCAATCCCTACCCTTGATCTGGCGCTTGTGTATCCAACGGTCACAACTTTATCTGATCATTTGGTGGATCAACCACAGTCGTTGATCTTTGAAACGATGAGATTTGACGATCTAGACTAATTGCGGGATTGGAAATAGTGTGTAGTTTAATTCTCCCTTCGCCCTCTACAATCAATCCCTTCCCTTGATCTGGCGCTTGCATATCCAACGGTCAAGAATTGATTTCATCATGTTTCTGTAATGCACTTTCCCTTATGAGCTTCATGTGCTTCATCTCTTCTGATCTTTTGATCTTCCTTCGCTAACCCTCCTGAGATTTAATCTCTGCATATTGTCATATCGTTTGACATAAATGACAACACATCAATGATATCTGCATATATTTATTTGACATGAAATTTTCATATTGTTATATTGTTTGACATCAATGACAACACATTAATGACACTATGTCCAACAATTTAAAACATAGTGCATAACATATAAGACATACCTGGGAACCTTTTGTTGACAAAAAATTGGTCACTTATATGTTCCTGCTCCTGGAATAATAAAAAAAAAAAGATGAATATTTTTGAACTATTATATTTTCATTGCATATCCCTCGATATCATATTCACCATGCATTTCAGGGAATCAAAATCAGAGTCTCCATGACCAAGATATGCATACTTATGTCCAGAATTCTAATGGAGGTGTTACAAGAAGAAATATGAAAAATGTTCTAAGTCACATATTATCTCCTCTCCTTTCCCTTCACCCCTATTCATTCTCTCATTCTATACTTAGTATTTGTTCACATTGTCTCATTACTTTCATATTCCCCTTTACCATTTTCCTTTATTCATTTCCATGTTCACATTCATTTCCCTTTTCCTTTATTTTCCCAATTCCTTTTATTTTAATTTCTATATTTCTTTATCCCATTTTTCCATTTCTTTCCTTTTTTATTTCCCAAATTTCACATAATTCCTTTATTTCCCATATATTTCTTTTCATTTTTCATATTTTTTTCCATATTTCAGGTGACCCATTATATACTTTCCCGACTTATTTTTATTTAATATGGCTTACCTTGGGTTCGCAGGTTGGTGATATTTCTTAAGAGTATGTGTTATCTTCGCTACCCTCACAATGCACTTTGACTTCTGCCACCTTCATAATGCACCCAACTCTTTTTACTACTCTTTACTATGTAACTTCTCCAACACTTATCCAAATATATGAGTTACCGCGATGGGTTGGTGATGTTTATTTCATGTTATATCATTTCGTCCGATCGATTCTTGTTGGATTACTGAGAGGGGGGGTGAATCAGTAATAGAGCAATTTAATCCCTTTTAACCATATAATCCAAGTGCTATATCAATGAAGAATTATTATCCAATAACTGCAGAGTAAATAAGCAATGAACAAATGAACAATCATA
>SNQJ01S0110905.1:34965-52672 GCA_010110895.2 Picea sitchensis | reverse complement strand
TCTATGCATTCTCATCAAGGACAATACATATTATATTACATCAATCATCAATCAATCAATCATTTGACATCAATCAATCACTTGACATCAATCAATCAAACCATTGGCATCAATGACAACATGATCCAACAATTCTTAAGACATGTGGCGGTGTACAAAAGTGACACATGGCGTGATTTTATTGGATGACATATGACAGATTCTTATGGGAAGATTGTTGTCCTACCGAGTGATGACATGTGGCAACATTTGGTTGGGTGACTCATCATTTCTAACTGGGCATATTGGTGGTTGACTGGGCATACAAAATTATTATTATATTCAACAATTTTCCAAGGGTCAAAATCCTCCAAGCTCCATAGTTCCTTCTCTTCTTGTGTTTCTTGCTAAGTATATCAAACACTTAGTTTTATATATAATAAATAATATAATATCCCAATGCATGTGGGATAGAATTTCAAACCAAAAAAGTCGAATTTTATGAAGGAAAGCACGAAATTCATCAAAGGGCTCACATTTTCCCATCAATTTTGATCTATGGTGGCAGAGCGTTTATCTTGTGGAGGCCCTAACTTGAGCTTCGGGTGTCAAAATCACACAAAATTTATACCATTGGAAAGGTAATTCAGCGTAGAAGATGGTGCTACAGGTTTCAAGTGCTAAAAGTTGATACATTTTTCTCATAAATAAAATATCAGGCAACTACATTTTAATGGGCCTGTGTGACAACCCAACTTCCTGAGCTCATATCTTGAGATCCGAGCGACTGATTTGGGAAAATTTTATATCATTGGAAAAGATTAGACAATGAATAAAAAATTAGAAGTGTTTTACATGGATAAAAATTTGGTTTTCACTTCCATAAAATTAAATTAAATTCGTCCTCTTTTAGTGGAGAATTAATTGAATTTTAAAATACAAAAGTTTAATTAAAAACTTTTATTAAAAGGGGAGAGGGACCCACTTTCAATGTACTTGTATTAATGATGTGAATTCATTCATGATGAATTAATGAAGCATTAATTAAATGGATTTTTTCAAGAAGAAACTTGTACGGTAATTTCAAGAGAGGAAGAAAACCCTAACTGCTCAGGTAGTTAGAAAATCTCTTCTTAAAAAGAGAATAGAGGATTCATCAAGGGGTCCAAGAATCAGTATTGTCAAAGGGGCAGGGAAGAAGATCAAAGGAAGAAGAAGGTACATCCATGGATACACAATCAAGTTTATGATCAAAATAAATAAATCTCCATCTTCTCCAATTGTTTTTTTATATATATTCTTCTACACCACTTCTCATAGTTTTATGCTCAAATATTAGAGTTGGGAACAAGGTTGAGTCGTTGAGTGTTTTTATATTCTTCTAAGATATTTTCTTACATGATCATGGATTATTTGTAGCCACCTATATGGTTGTCAAATATTTTTTAATGAATAACATATTTCATAAATAAAACTTCACAAAGAATTGCTTCGGGGTTGATCTCGACTGTGCTTTGTAACCTTGTTTTCAGAATATAAAGTATTTGAGGTTGACCTATCAAATTCTCTTTGGATCTTGATTGCAGTACTTTGTTAAAATTATTTGAAATGATCAAATCATTCTATCCTATGAAGGAGATATCGATGTATTTGTATATTGTTAGGAAGATTGTGTGTGATGTTGATCACAATTTAATTCTAATGTTGAATCCATCCTTCAATCTTTTCTTTTTCTGCACATAAATATTGTACTAAGGTTATTGAAGAACCATTTTATTTCATAATCTCAAGCAATACAGATTTTGGGTTTTTTGCCTAGCACTCTCCTAATCCAATATATCACAGATATATCTTTTGTTCCAAGAGGAGGACCACCTCTCTAAAAGCGAAGGGGGACTAATGTCCTCATGAGGTTGTTGTTTCGGTCATGACAGATTCAAGAATCAACACCTTTGTTGTGATTTCCTTTCCATCAATCCTAGAAAAAATCCATGAAACTTCCTAGTATGGATTTGTTAAGTCTATAATGTCAATTTGGTGGGTTGTGATATTATTAGTGATTGAATGCATCAACCATTTCCTCATAATAGAAACCCTTTCACAATTTACATTCTTGAAGGAATCTATGTCTTTGACCTTGAAACTATGAGTTGGTGCAAGGAGTCTTAGCACATTTCTAAATGTGGCAAAAACCAAATATATAGGTGACTTGTCAACTTTTTTCACTCTCACAATCTGATGCTTGGAATAAAAAAATTTAGAGCAACAATGGATTACTTCTTTGATATCATATACTTCAAAAATGCAACTAGCCTAGGCGAAACCTGATGTCCATACTTTATAATTCCTCTACAAGTGCTCCTCCATCCTTTAATACCACTTGTAGGATACAAACCAATGAAATTCCTTGTCCTGTTGAGATTCACTATTCAATGTATCTCCACAATAAAATTCATGAATCTTTCTAGAAGTCATCCTCAATCATTCACCTATGAACTATAGAACCCTAATCCAGATGCTCTTAATTAATAGAAATATCTCAAGTTTTCCCAAGTCTATCCATGAAATTCATGTGGGATGTTGTTCTTAATTAATTCTCACCACCCTAGTGATTTTCATTATTCTTCAGAGGGACATTGTTACAAGGAAAATCTCTCTATGGCTAGGGGAAAACCACAACAAACAAAAATGACTGCAGAAATCAACTCTATTCCCAAGTAAGCTATATAAAAAAATATTCTAGCAAGACAAGATAAAAGGCCTACCTCGTCCAGATGTTCGATGAAGTCCATCGTTGAGCACTCGACCCAAAGCAATAAACTTGCAACCAGTCCTCAACAACTGAGCAAAGTAAGATTATGGTGATAATATATGATTTTAGAACATTCAATAGCATAATCCATTAACATACATAACAAATACTCCCACAGAATGATAATTGAAATATTTGCAAGATATCAATTGGATGAGAAAAGAGTATTTCTATTAATATATGATCAACATAAGTGAATAAGTTACAAAATTTCGTGTCGGTATGGTTCGGAACCGAGAAACTAAGTTCCTTCCAGCTGGGCCTCCACCACTTCAATCCTCCACCAAAGGCAAGCTCATAGAAGATAGACAATGAAGTTTTCAATCAATAAGGGAAGAGATTGGGAGATAAACACTGTGTTCAAACTTAAAGGATAAATGGATGCAAACTCAATGTGAAATAAATACTTCCTCCTAGAGTAACTTTGCTCTCAAAGTTCAATTATTTATCCTCTTTTCCATAGCTCAGAATTGGCCCATTTATAGCCTTCAAGTGGAACTGAAGGGTCGAGTCGGAACATTTCCATTATATGGAAGACCAAGGATCATTAATCTTCTGTTGTGACATGGAAACCTGACACCATTTTCATTTCTAGGCACATTTCCCGATGTATGCGGGATGTAGTGGTGCAACCTGCGTATACGCATGTTGTATAATAGGAAAGTTGTGTATATGTGGAAAAAATGTATTTTTAGCTCTAGGATTTGCAAAAAGGGATGAAAAGTCTGCATAGGGAAGTGGACAAATTCCCTCTGTGCAAGATTTCATAGGGTGAGGAAAATATTTCTATAAAATAGGCCCCCTAATGTGTGAGGTTAGAGGAGTATCTGCGATGGCCAAAATACATTCTAAAAACCCAGAGGTGGAGTGATGGGGAACCAACTGGAAGAACTAGTTGCTAATTAGAATCTGCATTGACTTTTCATACATGGCTACCAATTTGAATTACTCTGCAGATCCATGTGAAAATATACCAAAAAATTGTTCGTGGCCATGAATAGGCAAATACAAGTGTTGTTACATGCCAAAGGTTGTCATAGTCATGAACAAGGCACAGTAGAACCAGTCTCAAAATCAATTTGAAGATATATCTATACAATGGAGTACAATTTGATCTCCCATGATCACTGAAGTCACATAAGTACTGGTCCATAGGGACTGGAAGACTAACCAGTCGGGGGAGAAAATTCTCTGTAATGAGCTTAGCTTCCTAAGGCCATGATAAACCCAAAATTATGATGAAAAGTGGACTCAATAACTTTGTGCTATGGTCAAAGGTGACACGACTGCTGCCAATATAAGATAATACTCCCTTCCCGCCCGTCTTTGTTTGTTTTTTCATAGTCAAATAAATGTTATGATACAGAGGAGGAAACGAGTGTCGCAACTAAACAAAACTAGTTCCAGTAGTGGAACATACCTATGCTCAATGCAAGGAGGTGCATGCGGGAGATGGACACTCAGGGAATGTTCCCTCTTGGGTATAGGGTGTCAAATTGTGAAGGATATAAACGAGGCTTTTCTTGGTTGAGGATGCAAAACTATCGAGGAAAACAATTTATAACGCAAAGAGAGAACCGACTATAGGCTCAATACTGCAAGCAAGGGCATGAGATGCAATCACAACTTAATGACAAAAAATGTCCTTTTTAATAATCGTAGTCTAATTGGTGTGAAAAAGGGATAAACTTTTACCAAATAGATGTCCTTTCAAATCAAATTTACGAGTGTGAAAGAGACAAGTTCACTCGGAAATCTTTTCACTTTTTGAAAACGAGTCGGAAAAGAGCTTAAATCAAACTTGGTTGGGAGTCCTCTAGGTATAGGTCAGCATGTTTATGAGTGAGAAATTAGGCTCAATATAAGGTCATGTATTAGCTATAAGGGATTCTCGGTCCTATGGAAAAAATATCTGCATGGGCATCAAATTGAGCAGAGGATCTAACTAGGGTACCCATGTTTGGTAAGTCTCTATCATTTGAGAATGACATGTCTTATAACATATGGAGGGTTATGTGTCGCAACAAATGGGTTCGTACCTAAGACATATGAGTGACAATTATAGTACAATGCCAAAGTGCATGATGGAATGGATACCTATCCTATATGTTGGGTAGCGAAAATACCTTCCCATGGTTACGAACGGTCAACATAACGCTAAAATCCGCAAGAATCCTTGGTAAAAACTAAAAAAACCAACTCAATCCACTTCTATATTAGTCCATTAGGCGAAAATACAATTCGAAACTATCGAAAGTGGGTAAAAATAGTAACAAAAACCAAAATTTACTATGTCATTTTGACTTTTTACCCAAATAGTGAAAATTGGACCAAATTATCTCTGATCTTCAATTGGTGATTACGGGAGCGTCGAGTGATGGAATCAAATACTGTGTGGACCAGGTAATTTCTCTTCCCCTCCTCTTCCTTTGTAGTGGATTACATTTTTAATTTACGTTTAAAAATTTGAGTTAATTAAGGCGCAAATTGGTTATTTCGGTGTACGTGGGCTACCACTCATTGGGTCGCATATACGTGAGGTTATACCCGAATGTGTAAAATATAGACTGCGTGTACTCAACCCTATACACGACTGTGAATGCTACATCCAACATACAAGTCCATAAACAAGGTTTTGATGGATGCTAACTCAAAAATTGGTGTTTCTCTAGCAAGATGGTGCTAGAATGGAGGGAAAGGGAACATGAGGAGGTAGATGTTGTTGTGGAAAGAGATATGGGGGCCCAAATGGCCTTGAAAATATGTGGGTTGTACAAATTTTGGGCACTCAAAGGGATGAGCGCCTATTTGAGGTTTCTACAATTGCTCGTGGATTACTGGGATCCTGACAGTGAGAGATTCAACCTTGATGGAAAACCATTGAGGATTGAAGTCGAGGATATATATTTCTTGACTAGGTTGTCGTGCTGGGGTGAGGTGGTGAAACTCAAAGCCCGTGGAGCTAGGAGAAATATGAATATAGAGGAGTACATAAACTCTCACTATATAGCAGGGACCAAGAAGGTCAGGAGTCAACTCCCCATCCGAGTGATAAACAATCTCAGCCTCAAGATTGTTGTCCTCGTTTTGACCAAGATCATAGGATCGACTTCATTGCACCAGGCATGGAGGTCGCTCATGTTATATTCTGTAGAGTGCTTGAGACCCATGGTGTATAATTGGTGCACCTCACTACTGGATAATATGAAGAGCCAGTTGACAGAGTGCAGATAGGGTGACAAGAGGAACTTCCAGTTTGACTCTATCTTGTGTAGATTTTTATTCGACTAGGTTCCATGTTTGGGACCTAGAGTCGAGATCATTCCTAGAGGACCTCATGATCCAACCATGTCACAGTGGACCAAGGTAATGAGATGGCAGAGGGGAGGTAGGGTACCCACACCCTACAACAAGGATTTATTTTACTGGTGGAGGCGACGGGTCATTTCTCTAGATGACTACCCCTAAGCAAGGATCGACTTCAGAGGGGACCCTGACATGCCACTGCCACTAGAGACCGCCTACGGGCACATAGGTATGTCAAAGTTTTTTAAATATTTCATTTTTTTGTATTTTTGTATAGTAAAACAAAAATATTTTTGGATGATGCTTAAGTACTAACTAGACACTTGTGTGACACAGACATAGGTCTGCAATGGCCAGATGGGCTTCCACAACATCGTCAGAGGCACTGGGGAGATGAGGCGGTGGGAGGAGAAGTAGAGAGAATCCTTTAGAATGTGTTAGGAAACATGTCTCGTTTGACACATAGGATTATGATGGTTCAAGTAGAGGATCTGTCAGAGGCCATGCAGCGACAAGTGCTTGGTGTGCCTAGAGCTAGGGTGCGACTCTTTCGACGTCTCACAAATGTCATATTTTGTTATCATGGCACACACCCAGTGCCACAGGCGTAGATATCATGGATCTTGTATTATCGATTGTATATGTGTATTGAGGGTGTTGGCCCCAATTTTGTACTATAAAGATCATATTTTTTAAAATATATGTAAAACAGGGTTCTTCGGCTTTATTTATATTACAATGTGTACATTGATGAGATTGTTTTCTTTTCTTTAGTTGTGTGACAAATGCCAAACTAAAATGCAATTAGCATAAGCATCGTATACATAATTAGAACTCCTAGGTATATGATGATAAGTAATAAAATCAAATTGTCACTCTAAAAGATGTACCCGTAGGAATCGTCGAAGTAAAGTAGGATCGTGCACACGGTAACTATCGTTCAACTGACATACTACTAACTAGGAATCCAGGCGAACCTCCAAATAGTGAATACCATGTGAAATGGCATCTCACAAAAGTTCTATAATGGCGCTATATTCGACCACATTATTCATGGATGGCCCTAGGAATATGCCACCTGAAGACACTAGTAGACCCTTGGGTGAGTAAACCACCGAAGCTGTGGAAGCCAAGTTTCATGTATGACGATTGGCTCCATCTCTGAATCTTAAGTAGACCGAAGACTCCATTGACATATTCCAACCAAGGTAAAACTCGATACACAATATGAAGACAAAAAAGAAAGGGAAAATATATATACACTAAATTACATTAGTATACAAAGAGTTACGCCCAATATTGGGGCTCAAGTGTAATATCTCTTCAAGTAGATCCCATTCCTGGGCTTGGCCAACATGTTCCCTTCATAATTTTCTAACTCATAGGCTCCTTTTACTAAGACACGTCGCACGATATAGGGACTGTGCCACATGGTTTTGAACTTTCCTACCCCAAGTATTTCTTTGGCTTGATCATATAAGAGGACCAAGTCACCCTCAACGTACAACTGAAGAAGGACATACTTATCATATTGGACCTTGACACGTATTTTATTCGCCTCGATAGCCGTAGAGGCATATCAATGCTTCTCGTCAAGACTCTTTAGGTGTATGAGGAATCCCTCGAGATCGAAAAAGTCAAGGAGGAGCGCGACTTCCAATATAAGAGAAGGGATTTTGAATTCAATAGGTAATATCGACTCCATACTGTGTATTAACTAGAAAGGAGAAAATCTGGTGGAAGTCTTGACTGAGGTTCGGTATGCCCACAGTGCGGGATATAGAATAATGTGCCAGTCAGATATACTCTGGCTGACTATTTTATACAAAATGGTCTTGAGAGACTTGTTGACAGCCTCTACTTGTCCATTTTCCTAGGGGTAGTGATCCGAAAATCGAAGCTTAACTATTACACACTATAACCTCAATTTAATCAAGACCTTTTTTTGATGGTGCATGTGAATATAAAGATAAAGAAGACTTGAATAATTAAGAGCAATAATAGATAACATAAGAATGCAAACCATCAACCAATTGTACACAAGAAGTTGATAACAGAGTTCAGCAATCTCGCCTACATCTCCGGGCCTTTTTCTTCAGTGGGAGGATTTCTCTATTAAATATTCAATGATTTACAATATGAATTCAAAATACATCATATAGGGCATCTAACTGACTAGATGTATTCTTCTCTATCTCAAAAACCTGACGCAACAGACGACATTGAGAACGGAGTAATAGAACTCCCAGAAACTGCCTCCAAAGCTCAGCTACTTGCACTGCTCAAGACTACTTGACCTTGGCTTCAAGCTTATTTATTGCTGCTTGCTTGTGTAAAACCTCTCAATGACTTAGTTTATATATACATGAGGTATAGAGATCAAATCCCAACATCCCACTTTTCGTGGCACTCAATTTGGCCCAATATCCACCAAGATATGGCCAAATAACCAAAATTGGTTAATAAAAATCAATAAAAACCATAAGATATGGTCAAAAACCCATTTTATGCCAAATAATAGGGATAATCCCCCCAAGATGAGCGCGTGCCCCTGTTTATGGTCATATGGTTGATCTTCTTGGATTCAAAGGCTAATTCATAGCCATAACTCCCCATAATAGGCGCGTGCCCCCTAAACCCGGTCATATGGATGAGGTCGCGCCCTTCAAAAGCACCCATTACTATTCCTCTGGCGCTTTAAACATAATAAAAGGGGCTTGCTATTACAATATTTTCCTTTGGCGCGTTGGTTGTTGGGGTTGTTCCAAATCTTAGCGTCTTGTTTTAAAAGGTCATGGGTTCAATTCCCATGAGCTCTAAAATATTTTTAGACCACCATACAATGTATTGTAATTTAAATAAATTAAAAAGTGTTTCTTATAACAAGAAACATGGTGGATGTGTTGGTGTTGGGCCATTTCTCAATGTGGTGGTCGTGGGTTCAAAACCCATTGACTCCAAACATTTTTTTGGAACTTTCCATATGTATGATGACTGGGTGCCACGTGGTTGCCCATGCCTGGGCCACGTGGTACCACCACATTTGCCCAAACTTTGCCACGTGTCCAAACTGCATTGGTCCAATTTTGCCATAGATGTCCAGTCACTGGTCGCCACTTGTCAACTTGGATGGATCCCTGTCACCACCCAGTCACCCTGCTGCCTCTACTGCCACATGTCAATTTTCCACTACCATGTCAACACTGTTGATGTCAGCATTTGACTGGACCTGTTGACTTTTTCCCTGTTTGGGAAAATGATCAAAGTGTGATAACTCTCGCATACAATGTCTGTTTGAGAAAATGGATATATGGCCAGAATCAGGAGAACGAGATGGACGCAATGGATTTGGTCTTGTCGAATTATGAGCACTTTGAGTTTTAGGCATTTTTTAGCCCCATCATGCTCCTGGATCCAAATCTGGATCACACCTCCCCACTAAAGAACCTTTTGGTCCCCAAAAGGCTTATTACATCAATTAACTATCTCCTTACATCAATCAACTAATGACAAAATATCCTAGACTTAACATTAACTCGACTCAATAAGTGATTTCATAAATCAAATCACTTTTATTACATCAATGACAATGACACTGACTCAATTTACATATAGGGCATAAAATCTGTCCAGTTCCAGTCAGACGACCCATATCCTACCAACGAAGTGTCATGGTCATTCCTCTGCTCCTTCGCAGCATCGGCCTGTTGTCCTCTTGTAGCGTCCTTCTGTTCTTTTGCATCATCAGTCTTTTGCTTGAGCCCTTCAGGCTTTGTTGAGCGTCACAACTCTGGATGCACCTTCCAACAACTATCTTCACAATGTCCGCTATTCTGACAATGTGAGCAAGTGTTTCTTGCTCAAAGAAACTTGATGGAATTGCGCCCTGACTGAGTCAAATCCCCCTTGGATTTCTATGATTCCTGCCCTAGCTTCACTGACTTTGCTAGCAGATTATTTTTGACCTGCAATGTCGCGTCATCATGTATTGGCGTACTTCTTGTCACCATGATTTTTCTTCCATATATTTTATGTTCCCAGCAGTCTACAACACAATGGTTATTGCTGATACAAAACGTGCATCGAATCATTTTCCTGATACGGTTCATGACTCTAGCATGCTCATCAGTAAAGGTGGGCGAAGGTGATTTATACCTTTTAACCTGTTTACCTTTCATTCGCAACTCATTGTTTGCGTCGCTGCTGGCTCGAGCTGCCTGTTTGCCTTGCCGAGTCCGAAACCATTCTGGTGTCAACTCTGGATGTTGCTTCCAACAATGGTCAGCATCGTGTCCGAACTGTTGACAGTGTGTGCATTGAATCACTGGACTCTCATCCTCAAAAGATCCTCTTGCATATCCCAATCCTTCCCGGAGAGGACGCTCATGCACTTCAATCGGCTCGGCTCTGCCTTAGCCATATTTTCCAAGGCCCTGCCCCTTTTGGTATCCAAACTTTGATAGAATTCTCATGCCGACTCCTTTGGTATGTCTCTCAAATGATGCTATCTCCAGATGGTTGGACTCCACTTCCTGATCAACTATAGGTGAGGCTGGAGTGTATTCAGTGCTTTCTACTCACGAAGAGAATGTGCCAAGGGCCTCTCCTATTGACTGCTTCTCAACCAGAGTAGCAGGAGTATATGAATCCTCCTCATCTGATTTCCTTCTGAATGGATGAGTTTCATCATCCCTAACAGGGCTTCGGCTTCTAGCTGAAGGATTTCCTCCAACTCGCCTTGCTTCCATTGCCAACATCAACGTTCACATTCTTTCTCTGTCTTCCTCGATAATCTGCACCAATCTTCGCAATTCATCATTCTCTTGCTGCATGGCTTGGTTGATCTCCTTGAGCTCCTGGAGTCTAGTTGTCTTCAAGATTTTTCCCATATTCACAGTTCCTTCAAATGTCAGCCTGCTCTGATACCACTTGATCCGAAAATCAAAGCTTAGCTATTACACACTATAACCTCAATTTAATCAAGACCTTTTTCTGACGGTGCATGTGAATATAAAGATAACAAAGACTTGAATAATTAAGAGCAATAATAGATAACACAATAACGCAAACCATCAACCAATTGTACACAAGAAGTTGATAACAAAGTTCGACAATCTCGCCTACGTCTCCGGGCCTTTGTCTTCAGTGCGGGAGGCTTTCTCTATTAAATATTCAATGCTTTACAATATGCATTCAAAATACATCATATAGGGAATCTGACTGACTAGCTGTATTCTTCTCTGTCTTAGAAACCTGACGCGACAGACAGCACTGAAAACGGAGTAATATAACTCTCGGAAACTGCCTCCAAAGCTCAGCTACTTGCACTGCTCAAGACTACTTGACCTTGGCTTCAAGCTTCTTTGCTGATTCTTGCTTGTGTAAAACATCTCAATGACTTAGTTTATATGTCCATGAGTTAGAGGGATCAAATCCCAACATCCCACTTTTCGTGGCACTCAATTTGGCCCAATATCCACCAAGATATGGCCAAATAACCAAAACTGGTTAATAAAAATCAATAAAAACCATAAGATATGGTCAAAAACCCATTTTATGCCAAATAATAGGGATAAGCCCCCCAAGATGAGTGTGCGCCCCTATTTATGGTCATATGGTTGAGCTTCTCGGATTCAAAGGCTAATTCATAGCCATAACTCGCCATAATAGGCACCTGCCCCCTAAACCCGATCATATGGATGAGGTCGCGCCCTTCAAAAGCGCCCATTACTATTCCCCTGGCGCTTTAAACATAATAAAAGGGGCTTGCTATTACAAGATTTTCCTTTGGTGTGTTGGTTGTTAGGGTTGTTTCAAATCTTAGCTCCTTGTTTTAAAAGTTCATGGGTTCGATTCCCATGAGCTCTAAAATATTTTTAGACCACCATACAATGTATTGTAATTTAAATAAATTAAAAAGTGTTTCTTATAACAAGAAACATGGTGGATGTGTTGGTGTTGGGCCATTTCTCAATGTGGTGGTCGTGGGTTCAAAACCCATTGACTCCAAACAATTTTTTGGAACTTGCCATATGTATGATGACTGGGTGCCACGTGGTTGCCCATGCCTGGGCCACGTGGTACCACCACATTTGCCCAAACTTTGCCACGTGTCCAAACTGCATTGGTCCAATTTTGCCATAGATGTCCAGTCACCGGTCGCCACTTGCCATATGTATGATGACTGGGTGCCACGTGGCTGCCCATGCCTGGGCCACGTCGTACCACCACATTTGCCCAAACTTTTCCATGTGTCCAAACTGCATTGGTCCAATTTTGCCATAGATGTCCAGTCACCGATCGCCACTTGTCAACTTGGATGGATCCCTGTCACCACCCAGTCACCCTGTTGCCTCTACTGCCACATGTCAATTTTCCACTACCATGTCAACACTGTTGATGTCAGCATTTGACTGGACCTGTTGACTTTTTCCCTGTTTGGGAAAACGATCAAAGTGTGATAACTCTCTCATACAGTGTCTGTTTGAGAAAGTGGATATATGGCCGAAATCGGGAGAACGAGATGAACGCAATGGCATTGGTCTTGTCAAATTATGAGCACTTTTATTTTTAGGCATTTTTGAGCCCCATCAAGCTCCTGGATCCAAATCTGGATCAGGTAGTAAGTGGAAGAATGACCATGATTAAACCCCAGTTTGGATGCTAGCTCTTCCATCATTTTGTTCTGAAAGTGACTACCATGATCAGTGAAAATCTTACTCAGGATACTAAATCTGGTGATAATTTGATTGAAAATGAAGAAGACGGTAGTATTCCCATCATATTTAACTGTAGGAATGGCCTTGTCCCACTTAGTAAAGTAGTCTATGACCACGATAATGTGTTGATTCCCCTCAACCGAAGTTGGGTTTCAATCCACAAAGTCCACCCCCCACTTGCTGAAGGTATCGACGGTAATGACTGGGTGAAGAGGGGTTGGCTGCGAGCGCATTTTCCGAGTGAACACCTCGCAGGGATGACACTTCTCAACCACTTCAATGCAATATTTAAATATAGTTGGCCAGAAATAACCGGCTCGCAAAACTTTCTGGGTTGTCGCAAGCCCAGATAGATGACCACCACAAGCCCCATTGTG
Source organism: Picea sitchensis (assembly GCA_010110895.2). NCBI lineage: Eukaryota > Viridiplantae > Streptophyta > Pinopsida > Pinales > Pinaceae > Picea > Picea sitchensis. The sequence continues at coordinate 39,479 of SNQJ01S0110905.1, read as the reverse complement.
GCAATCGTTTAGAATTGACTCGGATTCTTCGTGAGTTAAACAATGACATGGGATATTGTCTATTCCTCAGCGATACAAAGTTTCATTGATGATAATATAATTCTTAGCTTGGTATCGTACACATCATTGGTCATCTCACAAGAGATGTTGAGGAAACTTCAAAGTTTGAAGATAGAGAACAATGTCTCCATACTAGGGGTCGGATGACGACACAAGGAAAATCTGTTCATCCGCAAAAGAATCAACATGGATAACATCCTCATCTAATCATGGTAAGTCGTATATTAACTCCATAAAGACTAGTGATTTCTTGGATTTCGCAGAAGCGAAATCAAGATCAATTTTTTGTAAAATGACAATCCATTGATTATATTTTCCCCCTATGATATGCTTGGTAAGGACGTATTGAAATGCATTGACATCAGAAACAACAATAGTCTTGCAAAGAAATATATAATGGTGTAAATGTTGGACTGCGTGAAGGACAACCAAAGCTAGATTTTCAACATGAGAATAATTGAGCTTAGGACCGACTAAGTTTTGACTAAGATAGTAGATTACGTGCTCGTGGATCTCATCATCCTCCTTAACAAAAACCATACCAATCGTCTCTTCGGAAATGGCGACATAAAATAAGTAATCCCCATTGTAGTCAGGAGACTTCAGCAGAGGCGTCAATACCAAGTCTTTCTTCAAAGTATCGAAGGACTTATGGGCTCGCTCATCCCAGATAAAAAGGGTTTCCTTCTTCAAAAGATGCATGAAACACTTAGTAATATTGGCATAGGTTACTATAAACTGACGTAAAAAGTTGGCTTTCCCTTGTAAACCTTGAAGTTGTCTAACAATGCACAGGGGAGGCAACCGAAGTATTGCCTCAACCTTTAACGGATCTACCATGATCTCGGTCTTGGAAACTAAAAATCCCAGGAGCTGACTAGACCTAACGCAAAAGATGCAATTATGAGGGTTCAACCAGATTCTATAATGACGACATATTTCAAAAACTAGCCAAAGGTGCTTAGAGTGATCCACTCTCTTGCGAGAGTGAGCAACAAGATTGTCAAGATAAGCTTCGACTATATGTTTAAGTTCGTGTAATGTGAAGTTCATAGCACGTTAGAAGGTTGCTCTGGCGTTTTTAAGGCCGAAAGGAATATTTCGGTATGATAAAGTACCCCAAGGACAAATAAATGTCGTCTTTTGTTGATCCTCGGGTTTAATTTGAATTTGGTTATACCGTGAAAATCCATCCATGAAAGAAAACACTTTTCTTCCCGCACACTCATCGAGAATCTGATTGATGAAAGGTGTCGGGAATTTATCTTTAGGAAAGGCTTTGTTCAGGTCACGAAATTCCATGCATACACGAATGGTTCCTTGCTTTTTATTCATGGGAACGGGATTGGATACCTATTCAGTCAAGGGAACTGGGTAGATAAAGCCAACATTAAGCAGTGTCTCTACCTCTTCCTTAATAGCAATGGCCTTCCAGGGATTGACATCTCTATGATGTTGTCGAACAGGCTTAGCATCTGAATAAGTTCTAATATCATGCTCAAAAATACGAGTGTTGATTCCTAGCATCTCTTCATATTACCAAGCAAATACATCTCGGAATTCCTTGAAGAGTTCGGTGTAGATCAGGATTTCTTCTGGCAAACAATCTGCACCAACATGTACATTTTCAATCTTTCCAGGGGTACGAGAGATATTGATCGTGACGGTAGGATATATATTTTCCATATTTCCTTCAACATAAATGTTGTGCATATCAAGTGGAATTACAACATGACCGACTATCTCGCTCAAAGTAGATCGAAAGTCATCTTGTTCAATTCTAGCAAGCTCTAGGGGAAAATAAGAGCGATGATGCATATCATCCCAAGGTTTTTCAGAACCATTCATTGTTTCGATGATGTCTTCATCTGAGGGCAAAGTCTCTTCGAGGCAGTCATGTGAACAAGACAACAAAGTGGCCCATACGGGCTTAAGAACAATATCTTTCTCGTCTGTCAGCTAGGTAATAGGATCGGGATTGGAAGAAGAGACAAGAACATCTTGATACACAATATCCACTGCTGACAGTGGCATGTCCATTCCAGCATGCGACTGAACGTCAGAAGACAAATTCGAGGAAGGTAGGGTCCATGGATCGTTAAAATAGGAAGTGCAAAAAGGAACGAACCTCTATGATGAAACGGGCCTACTGGACATGGCGTAAACATGGTGAATTGACACCATGAAGTCGAAGGTAACTATAAGGGATGATTACATTCTGACACCGATATTCTCAGTTTCCAAATGAGAATTGTTGACCATGGGGATCGATGGTCCAATAGATGCATTGGGGGTAGCATACGCAAAGGATAACTGGTCGATCATCATGATCTTCCCATCGTGAGGAAAACAAAGAGTACAGAAGATGGACGATAAGACAATAGTCATAGAATAATTATAATTGCGTCCTATTAATAAGTTATAATCGAGGGGCGTATCAACCACCTCGACATCCACCTCTACCTTCTTCCCACCTAACTGGACCGAAAAGGCAGGAGGAATACCGTGAGGGAGGAAGGAACGGCCATCAAAAGTAGTCAACATGGTCGGAGAGTCGAGAGATTTCAAACAGATCAAGGACATCACACATGTAGGAGCGCCTTCATCAACAACCACATGTTTTATGGTATTCTTTGAGAACCCCACATGGATTTGGAATGTCGCATGGTAAGGAAAGTGAGGCTTCACATATGTGATGTCAAACTTGATAACTTTCGAGCCACTGAGGTATAGAGCTCCTAACGCAGATAGCAAGGCATTCCTCTATGAAGGACACGTCTAGAGTACCTCCAGAGCCGACATCGCACAAGGGTTTGACCCAGGTCCTCAACAATAGAGTAATTATGGGTGGCTCTAGAATTTGGATTGTGGGTAGATCGCTTGAGTACTCCTTTTAGAATTCAAGGTTGTGGCTCTAGTTTTTCAATCTGCAAGTGCATCTCCAGAGGAGGAGGAGGAGGAGATTCTAGACCAGGTACATTATGTGAAGAATTGTAATTGCGAGACTAGGTGGCTACATTAACCTAAGAATTGACCATATTTATACACAAACGATCACCATCTTATGTCGGTGGGTTTTGACTTCCATCGGCCACATTTTTGGCATTCGAGGAGCTTGAGGCCATGTGTTGGTTATGTGGGAAAGGATTCATCAACACAGTGGGTGGTAGAGATAAGAGCCTCGCAGCTTCCGCAAGTTTGGGGAATAAATGAGTAAGATGATCATTTGTACAAATATTATAGGGAAATATCACCTTACGTCTTTCTTTCTTTCCCTCACCAACATTATTATTCATATTCTCATTATTACCATTGTCTTTAGGTTTATTATTATTTTTCCCAACCTTATGATTATTATTACGACCTTTCTTCTTATTCCCTCCTGGTTGTTGGTTACCATTTGGGTTGGTCGACGATTGCATGGAATGTACATCCACCGACTAAGTGGGATTGGAAGACACAGACGAAGTTAAACCTCCTGCAGATTGGTTTAGAGACAACTACTTCAAATGGCTTATCACCGAGTCTATGGATTTCACATTGGTAGAACCTACAATTCCATCGGCATGAGGTTTGGGCTTTTGTCTAGGATCATAATTTTACCTCGGTGCGTCCAGAAGAATCTGGTATAACATCCTAGACTGAGCATATATAAGATCTAATCGTTGGGATTTGAAGATTGTTTTTTCCTCAGATGTAACCCCGAATGTAGCAACATCCTTCGAGATAGGAGGCTGCAAAGACTTAAGGAACCATTATAATAGGAAATCTAGGGGAATGTAGGTCTTAATAAACCTCTTCCATCTACGCCACTCCTGGATGTGATCCGAGATATGAGTGGTTGTATCCTGGCATAAATTCGACAAAATTTCTAGGCCAGCATCGTAACGAACCGACAATTGGAAGTGGTTAAGGAAGACTAGCACCATCTTACTAAATTTCCCATATGCCCCCATAGGTAGCTTGATATACCATTTCACAACAACCCTAATGAGGATGCGTTGAAATAATATTAATCGAATGGAATCGTCATTAAGGGAATTCGAAGAGCACCATAGGTGAAAGGTGGTGACATGATCACCATGATCCTCGCCATTCTTTCCTTCGAACTTCGGAATGTCTGAAGAAAGTTTGGTGGGGACAGGGGGCCATGTAGGATCATGACACATATATTCGTTCATCAACTTAGACAAATATGGTAGATTAAGCGTGGCCAGAAAAGGGAGACAGGGTTGCAGCATATGGCCCCAAGCTCCCTGGAAAGATTGTGTTTGGGGAAATGCAGCCCATCTAGAGTTATGGTAAGCACCATGGCCCTGTCTGGGATTGTAAGACCCTCCTCCAGGTTGATTAATAAGAGGTTGGTTGTGTTATCACCCTATAAATTATAGAATCAACTGGTGACTGGGATATTATCTGTCTCTAGTGTTTTTGTTGACAAATGATTTTTCATT
>SNQJ01S0110905.1:23757-34915 GCA_010110895.2 Picea sitchensis | reverse complement strand
GTAACTTGGTCTATACCTTTCAAGCATGGCCAAGTTCTTTTTAAATTTGAATGTTGATAGGGTAGTGAATGAATTTGGCTAAACGGTTTAATCTTAGCCAAAGTGTCTAGGTTAGATTAGTGAATAAATCTGGCCAGACTGTCTAATCTTGGTCAGATAGCCCCAGGGTTAAGTAAATTCTTAACCCAACAGTTTAATCTGGGTTAATTGTCATAGGAAGATAGGTTAGTATGTAGGCTAGTTGCTTTATTGTTTCATTCCAATAAAACCAGCTTGATGTAAATGTTGCAGCACGTTTCATATGCCTAGAAGATCATTTTTTCGAAGCCCCATGGTGATGTCTACTTGAAAAGTTTGGGGAAAAACCCATAAAATACATTTATCCTAAGTTTTTCCCAGCACATGTGTTTTCCGCTCCCCATTTATGCTCCCTACACATATCAATGGTCCTGATCGCGGCGCCCAGATCTACGGTGCACAGATCATTCTGGACCCCCCCCGACCGTTCTGCTTTTAACCCGAGGGGGGTCCGAAATCGCTGATAACATTTGCGCACATCTGGACGACCCAGGGTTGAGCACTTAAATCAACGGTCAAGATTGGATTCCAGACCCCCCCATCCGTTCTGCCTTAAATGGAGGGGGGGGGGTCCGGAATGAGTGATAAAGAGCGCGATAGATATACGGCTCTGAAACAGGCGTGCATATCAATGCCCCAAAATGGATTTCGGACCCCCCTGGATATTCTTCTTTTAACTGAGGGGGGGTTCCGGAATGGTTTTCCCCTCTTGTGGGCCCCTTGTTATACGTGGCGTCAATCTATTTTCCCTGAAGTCCCGTCACCATCTATTATCTGATAGACCCCCGTCACTTATGGACGTCACCTTCCACTTCTTCCTAAGTTTGTCACATCCCATAACTGTTGTCAATCCCCTTCCCCCTTTCACTCATGGAAAGCCCCTTATTATGACTTTTACCTCCAATCCCTAGCCACCAAGTCACCCGTCTGTATATTTCAGCCACCGGCATCTTCCATCTCACCCCCAAATGACCCGTTGTCCATTTATTACTGGATAACCTATCCTTTATCCAGCTGACCTGTCTCCCACGCCCAACCGACCCCAATTTAAATAAGACTACCGTTATTTCCATTACTTTCGCTATTCACCCGTCGCACCAGAGAAATTCACCGTTTACTCCTCTGTTACATTATGTTTCCCTCATCCACAGTCAGTCGCCCCACTAACGTTGTGTTTATTGCAGGTACTGTTGCAAAGATGGCGCCAAAATCCAAACAAACAGAAGGAGAGGAGAATCCGTTTCTCCCGCCTCCTATCGACCTGGACAAGATCCCACTAGTCGAAAAAGATCGATTAATCGCAGATACCAAATGAGACTTCGATTTCTCAGACCTCCAGTCATGGCTCAGGGAAGTTTTCCTGGACCAGAGTGATGAAATTGGACTCTGGGAGTCCAATTTACCCCTTTACCTCTTTCCCCAGATCCACCATTTTCCCGAGTTCGCGCTTAAGTGTAAAGCCCACTATATTCCTGAACAAAGAGTCGTCATCTCCTCGTCCAGAGAAATCATTTTCCTCATCACGCCCGAGTCCATAGACCAGATGATGCAAATCCCCCGAGCCGACTCTGCGTCTCCTTTCAACCTGGAAATCCTTACAGAGTTGTATCAGAAAATGACTTTTCCCCAAAGAGCTCAAATATTCGAGCTTTTCCTTCCCACATCCGCTCAATTCCCTTCCACAAATCCCCCTTACCCGTCGTCCATGTTCTCCACTAAGGGAAACCAGGTCATTTCTTCCCTTTGTGATTTGTTAGGGTACTATTCCGACCAGTGGGTAGATGAGCCCATTCTGGGTTTTCTATCCATTTTCTCCATTGATGAAAACCCCACCACCCAGTTTGATTTCAGCACATTCTTGGCAGACAATATTCACGAATAGTTAGTGAATTTTGGCACGGAAGGCATGTTCAGATATTCATCAATATTATCCTACTTGTTCATCTTTTTCCAGGCGGATAAGTTTGCATTTTTCATGCAGAAGATGGATGCAGATGGTAGACCTCAGGCAGTCACTGCATGGACCTCCTTTCTGAAGAACAACTCCACAGAGTATAGTTTCAAGGCGTTCATCAATCTGTTCTACCACCCTGTGGTAAGCATGCTAGGTGGCAGGCCCAGGCCTCGAATAAATGATGAAGTTCAGAGGATCCTGCACCTCTCAGACACCACAAAGATCGGGGATTGGTACCTGTATCAAAACCATACCGAGATCAGAGTATACGAGTGCGATTTGGCACCTTATAAGCTGCCCAAGTATTTGTCAGTCAGAATCTTCTCTTTAGAGTATATAAGACAGATCATGAATTCAAATGATATCCATTTTGTATCTTTGAAGAAAAAGCAGTAGCTTAGAATCAAGGGGTAGATTGGCTCCTTCATCTACAACAGTCATGGCGTCGGGGAAGAAGCAGACCGGATGCTGAGAGATATGAAGTTCTTCTTAAGCTTCCCATGGAATTATGATCCATGTGGGATCATTTCAGAGATGAGGGTGAAGAACAAAAATATCCCTTATGTTCATGTGTCTAGGCCTGAAATCGAGAAGTTTGCAAATCAGACAGCCTGGGAGCCCAACACATTGATTGAAGTGGAACAACAGGCTCCCCCGATCACTGTGCCACCAATGACCACGCCACAGGTCCCAAAAGAGAAGAGGCCGAGGCAGGATTTATCTCTACCTGTCACTGAGGTATCTTCCGAGGAGTTCCAGCTGCACACTAAGAGGCCTAAGACTTCATCAGTCCCTGGCCCGACAGGGGAAAAAGAAGCCCCGCCTACCACAGTGACCAATTCTGTTATTCCACCCTTCGGTTCGAGCCTCTATAAGGACATTACCCCAGCATTACCGAAGAAATCCACAGACTCCCCATTCGACACTCAACCAGGAAATATTGGGCCCAAGTTGAGCATCTTCGAGAAGTACGAGCTGATCAAGAAAAAGAACCAGACCCTTACCAGCAGTACTTGCGCTCAGTTTTGGAAGCAGACGTCAACTGCACAGCATCGTCTTTTGTCTGCATTTGACACAGAAAAGGGCAGAATGCACATGGCCTTCCTCCAGGCACAGGTACTAGATCCCAAGGTGATCATCGACTACAAGAGGCCCACCTTTGAATTCCAGATGAAGGATGTGCACCCAGCTGATCAGATGGATCTGCACAAGCATACCGGAGAAATGGTTTTCTACACGTTGGCGCACGCTTCTGCTTCAGCGTCTAAATTGCAGGTGTCCCTGAACAATGTTCAGACACATCTCAAAATGGAGAAGATTTCATCCTTCGCAAAGGACAATAGGATCAAAACTTTGGAGGAGCTGGTCCTCAAGATCGACTATGATCCTTCGAATGTCAAAGAAGCAGAGGAAATGATAAAGAAGAAGAATGTTGATATAGCATCCTTGAGGAAACAACTGAAGCTCCCGCCCACAGAGGACTCGCAGGCGAAGGAGATAGCAGAGAAAGAAGGCGAGAAGGATGAGATGCTAAAGCTGCTCATGGAGCAGAATGCATAGCTTAGATAAATGGAAGTTGAGATGGAGAAACTGTTAAAAGAGAAAGAGCAACTGAAGCCAATGGAAGTCATTCCATTGAGTGTTATCCCAATTGCAGGAGTAAGCACAACATCAGTGACAGCAGTCCCGTCCACAACTCCATCGACATCTCAAGAGAAGACAATCGAACTGGTTGAGTCCATGGAAAGGATGAACCTGCAGGAGACAGAGATCAGTAGGCTGAAAAAGGAGATTGAGAACTTGCAGGAACTCAAAACTTCCTTCCAGACCAGCCTCTCCAAGGAAAAGCAGGTGACAGAGCAACTCAAACAGGAGTTACAGTAGCTCCGGAAGCAGACAGTGGCAGGCAAGACATTGGTCGAGGTTAAAGAGAGTGTATGGACAGACATCACTAAGTCCATGAATGAGATATGGCCAATGATCCAGATCATGTTTGAGAAAAATGAATTGGTCCAGAGGAGCAAATAGGCCATCGAGAAGATCAGAGTAGAATTGGGGGAGACGCCAACACAGGCGAATGATATCATCAAGTTCCTCAATTCTAAGACCAAAGAAGAGCTAGAAGAGTTCAATATCGAGGACAGAACAGAGACCATCCTTGAGGTCAAAAGAGTTTTGACCAAGAGAGGTTTAATGCTTCAACTGGAAGAAAAGGTTCAGACCATGGACCTGGGGGTACAAAGATTCTTCAGTAAGATTGAGGCTCTCCAGAAGAAAGGTCTACCTAGTCTGAAGGTTATTAATGATAAATTGATGACACTCCCAGATTACAAAAAGAGATTGGCTGATGTGTCCAAGGACAGTTCAAAGTTTACAGGCATACAAGGGAGCATCACCGACAAAGCATTCCTGGATTCCCTTCAGTGGGACATCAATATCCAACATGAGATTCAATACATATTCCTCACCAAGCCTACATTCGCCAAATATACAGAAATGGACGAAGTGTATCGAAGACTGCTCAAAGTCAACGTGCCCAGTCATCTCAGATGGGAAGAGCTCTGTGATCTGATCGATTAGCAGATGAGTTGTCCAGGTCCAATCAACTGTCCAGTCAGATAAGGTCGTGCAAAGGCTTCATCAACGACCTACCCAGAAATCGGCGTGCAGTTACACCAAGTCATCAAGCAGTTCCTAGATTTAGGAAATTTGTTAAGTTAGTTAGGATAAAAATAGATTTAGCACGTCCTGTTCATTAATGACAGGACCGTTTGTAATTTGAGTTATAAATACTTCACCTTTCAAAGTATTGAGGGTTGTTGATCTTCACACCCTGACGCTATCAGACTGTAATATTTTTGAAGAGATCTTCAATTAATAAAAAGGAGGCACTTTTACAGGATTCTTGGGTGTATTCACTGGTGATGTTTTCTCTCTAAGTTGAATGTTATTCTTTCTTTGTAATCATCTTGTTTTCTAATTCTAATCTTTAAGAGTAACGAATGTTGCAGGATTTATCTAGTATACCCTGTTTCTGACTCGAAAGATTTTAGTGTTTTTCTTCGGGTATTTTCAATAAAGGAATTCTTAACTGCTTCTTTGTTGGAATTATCTTTCTCATTTTTTTCTGTTAATCATCATTTAAGCTACTAAAAGATCCAGTGATTATATTATCTCGCCCTGTGAAAGTTTTCCCTTTGCATTTCTGGTTTGTATCTCATATTTATCAAGACACAGACCCCATAGCCCAATGGATGTGTAGACTGTCTCAACCAATTCAAAAAACACTTTGACAACAAAAACGACCTATTTATTTACCTAGCCTAATATCTAAAATTGGAAACATAGCTAAATCATATAGAGAGATCCCTCTCTGAAGTTGGATGGGCTAGATCCCAGCTTCAAAAGTGGCTGGATAAAGTTACCTTTGTAGATTTCTTCTATTTTCAACCTCTAGGAAATTTACCAAGTGCTAACAGGTTGGGCATCATTCCAGTAGGAATTTTCTAATGGGGGTTATAAAAATTTCCCCCAACCGAAGTGGCTCCGGGTTGGGGGTTACCCAAAGTATGAAACTGACCTCCTCCAGGTGTGAATCTAGAGGATAGAGGTGGATTTGTCAGGACAAACAAGTTGGTTGTAATCGGCACTGAGGAGGTGAGGGTATAGGATGGAACTTAAGTAGAATCTTGTCTTCCAGGTTGGTTGCTCCACCTAGAAGCAATAGGATTAGACCCTGGATTAAAAGAAGGAATTCCTCCCATAGTAGGAGTCATTTGAGGGATTTGAGAGCCACCAAACGAAAATGGAGTATAAGGAGGAGTTGTGCCCCCAAGTCCAATGCTAGCATTAGGGCCAGTAGCTGGGATGGATTTTGAAAAATGCGAAGTAAAATTTGGCATACCATATGAAAAAGGACTAGAGGCCATAGGGATGTACTGAACATTATAACCCGATGAGTGACCAAGAGACCCAAATTGGTTCATGGCAATAGGTTGAGCGTTCACTATAGGATGGGAACCAATGATGATAGGTGTGTCTGGCACTACAACCATTGTGGTTGCAGGAGTCGAAGGGGTGCCATTAACTATAGTAGGTGTGGGAGTCAAGGGGATCCCAGTATTTTGATGACTCGGTTCAGTACTCATCCTTGTAGAATCACAAGTGTGAAAAGTGGAGGTGTGTGTACCATGTCTAATAACTCTATGCCTTTAAGAAGACAAAGACTTGAAATCTGGTGGTAACTGTAACAAGCGGTGGGACTGGCGGGGAAGTTGGTTCGACTCCACGATGACTTAAGACTCAAGATATAAAAACAAATCCTAAGGCAAACTAGTAATCAAAGAGCACACCAAAAATATTCAAACGGGATAAAGTGGATTCAAGGGGCCTCCCTCCCTAAAGTAGGTATGCCTCGCCCAAGAGGGGCCTGAGTCTCCCTGCTAAAGATTAGAGGTAACATAATTAGTTATAAGGGCCCTCGTGGGCTTAACAACTAGTCATTCAGATCCCCCCAGAGAGGTAATCATCCATAAAGGTTGTGTGTTGTCTGACCCTTATTTGACCCAGGGTACCTGCAGAATAACCCCTTCAAGTAACCTATGTGGAACCTAAGTCAAGCAACTAAGCAACAGTTGTATAACCGATGCACATGTGAGCAGTTGTAAGTCAGGCCCACCGTATGGGCAGGGTAGCAAAGCCCAAAACCTTGAAAGAACTGCCTCTCACGTAGGTAAGGGCACTAACAAGATCCCCAGATACAAATAGATCCTCATAAATATCTCTGACACTAAGAAGGTATCAGGGGGATATCCCTTCAACCGACCTCGCGCGACCTCATGATTAACTCTGGTGTAAGAAGAGCCTTCTGATCTTACCCATTATACAATGGATTTCTCTAGTCCCTTAGTCAGACACATATGTTGATTTAATAGCCTTGGAGGAGTTTACTCACAAAATCCTATTCCAAGGTACTAAATCCTAAGCTAGTTTGTGCACCCTAGAAAATAAAATCGTTATTAATCAATTATAAATTACAACATTAATTTTAATGGTTGTTCTTACTCAAAAAGGTGTGGTCGTGAAACTAGTGATGTTATGACTCAACAAGTAAAGTAAATATGAATACTATGCAAAGTCCTAACTTCAATTTTCAATGAATGATATTCTTCCTAAAACAATGCAATTTTCAATTCAATTCTGAATAAAAATGCAATCTTTCGTCACATGCACTAAGATAAATGACAAAGACTCAAAAGATCAAAATTCCAATCAATGCAAAATGCATAATATTTTTGTATTTTCAATATAAGAAAAATGAAAATGCATGGACTGAACAACAACTTGATATATAAAGACTCTACTATGTATAGAAAGAGACAACTCAAGTAGGATACCAAGGAGCAAAACACCCAGCCCAATGTACAAGGACAATCAAAATGAAAAGATGATGAGAAAGGCACCACCCAAAAATTCAACCAAAGACAGGTTTCATGTCATCCCACAGACACTTAACAGTCACTATAGAGACCCAAGAAGACTCAACAATCATCAAAACCTACCCATCAAACAAGAAAAAGAGGTTGATGTATGCAACTGTTCAAGGGAAAAGCGCGTATGTACACATCTTACAGAAGGACAACATGTGTATATACGCGATTGTCAAACAAAAATAAATGTATGTGTGTCAAAGAGATATCTAGTCTAAGGAGAAGGTTGAAAGACTCAGACCCAGAGTGAACAGAGGATGTCAAGCAATAATATGACAAGAAACACAATATAAACGAGAGAAATCCAAGGCGAAAAACACTCCAAACCCCAAAAAAGAAGATCCAATCCCCAGTATGGTCGCCAATTCTGTTACGAGGAAAATCTCTCTATGTCTAGCACAACAGACATATATGACTGTAGAAATCAACTCTATTCCCAAGTAAGTTATATAAACAAATATGCTAGCAAGATAAGATAAAAGGCCTACCTCGTCCAAATGTTCGATGAACTCCACCGTTGAGCACTCGACCCAAAGCAATACATCTGCAACTAGTCCTCAACAACCAAGAAAAACAAGAATATGGTGATAATATATGATGTTAACACATTCAATAGCATAATCCATTAACATACATAACAAATACGCCCATGGAATGGTAATTCAAATATTTTCAAGATATCAATTGGACGAGAAAAGAGTATTTCTATTAATATATGATTTGGAGAAGTGAATAAGTTACATACTTCCGTGTCATCACAATTCGGAACCGAGAAACTAAGTTCCTTCCAGCTGGGCCTCCACCACTTCAATCCTCCACCAAAGGCAATCTCATAGAAGAGAGACAATGAAGTTCTCAATCAATAAGGGAAGAGCTTGGGGGTCGAACACTGTGTTCAGACTTAAAGGATAAAGGGATGCCGACTCAATGTGAAGTGAATAATTCCTCCAGAGTAACTTTTCTCTCAAAGTTGAATTCTTTCTCATCTTTTCCATAGCTTGGAATTGGCCCATTTATAGCCTTCAAGTTGAACTGAAGGATCGATTCAGAACATTTTCAGTATATGGAAAGCCAAGGATCATTGATCTCCTGTCATGACATGGAAACCCGACACCATTTCTAATTTTTGGGTACATTTCCTGATGTACGCAGACTATAGTGGTGGAACCTACGTATACACATGATGTATAGTAGGCAAGGTGCGTATAGGTGGAAAAAATGTATTTTTAGCTCATGGATTTGCAAAAAGGGATGAAAAGTCTGTATAGGGAAATGTAAAATGGCCCTCTATGCAAGATTTCATAGGGTGAGGAAAATATTTCTATAACAGATGCCCCCTAATGTGTGAGGTCAGAGGAGTATCTGTGATGGTCGAAATACATTATAAAAACCCAGAAGTGGAGTGATGGAGAACTAGCTGGAAGAACTAGTTGCTCATTACAATCTGCATTGAATTTGCATACATGGCTTCCAATTTGAATTACACTGCAGATCCATGTGAAAATATACCAAACAACTGTCTATTTCCATGGATAGGAAAATACAAGTGTGGTTACATGCCAAAGGTCATCATAGTCACGAACAAGGCCCAGTAGAACCAGTCTCAAAATCAACCTGAATATATATGTATACAATGGAGTACAATCTGATCTCCTATGATCACTGAAGTCACATAGGTATTGGTCTAATGAAAAGGAAGCAACAACTTAGGAAAGCTGCAACCACATACTGATGTCTTCAAGTCTTCTACACAATCTGCCAAAGGTGCAAGTCTGCACCATGTGAATAAATGAGTTCAAGTCGAACACAATGAGACATCATTTGATTACTGGTCATTGAGGTATACCGTTAACAAATGCGAGACAACCTACCGATGATGAAAGTAGGTATCAAGGAGCCGAATACAATATTACAAGTGTGAATAAAGGAGTCGGGGTCAAAAAATTGAAGAATCCATTGATCAGGAGACATTGATGTATTCCCAACTATCGATGGCAAGAGAACCTGCCACTAATGAATGCAAGCCTAAAGGTACTCATAGGACTCTAGGTCTCGTTTCCATAATATATGGGCTAAATTTGATGGAAGGAGACTCATTGAAAGGAGAGCATTAAGGAATCTATCATCATTCAGCATGAGGTACAAAGCAAGAGCTTTATGATTTGGAGGAAATCGGACGAAGAACATGGTCACGAATCAACGACCCTGTGTGTGTTTCCCATGTTCCAAGTGCAAGGGGAACATGAAAAAGACCCTATGAATAGAAGCCAATGAGGAAACATGCTGACAAAGGCAAGGAAACCACCAATAAGGATAATGGCATCCAAGACACTACACGAAACCCAATGTGTGAATAGACGTCTTGCCCACAAGGCAAACTGCCCAATCAACGACCAATGATGAAATGTCGATTATTGGGTTCAATGTTAACTACAAATGATGAAAGTGGGACCAGGGTGCGTGATAGGACTACAAAATCATGTGATTCTGAGACAAACTGAGGGTATGGACGACATGGAAAGTCAAGAGTTCTGAGGAATGGTCGACACAACTGATAAACTTCCTTTAAACAAGAGAATAAGACATATGGAAGACTCTAGAAGAAAAAACTCAATGATGAAACCATGAGATGCAGGAGGCATCAATAAAGTTCTCCATATGGACTCGAAGAGTAACCGGATGGGGTAGAAAACTCTTTGTCACGAGCTCAACTTCCTAAGGCCATGATAAACCCAAAATTATGATGACAAGTGGACTCGATAAAAAAATTCTATGTTCAAAGGCGACACAGTTGTTGCCAATATAAGATAATACTCCCTTCTCACTTGTCTTTTTTTGTTTTTCATAGTTAAATAAATTCTATGATACAGAGGATGAAACGAGTGTTGCAAGTAAGAAAAATTGGTTTCAGCAGTGGAACACATATTTTCTCAATGCAAGGAGGTGCATGCAAGAGATGGACACTCAGGACACTACTACATATGGGCGGATTATTCCACGAAAATTTTCCATGCTTCCACTAGTCTAATATTTTTTTTAAATAGGGCGGGATTTTCATCGCTACTGCCACAAACGTTCATCGCAATATCGACGAAAATATTAATTTAACCTAGTCGGGATGTTTGTCGCTATAGCGACAAACTTTCGTGGCAATAGCGACGAAAATTTTGTCTATCTCATTGGTCGGTGTTAATGGCTAGTTGACTATTTTATCTATATATACGTGACTTTAAGAGACTTTGCGACACAATTGCTATAGTTGTGACATTGTTCTCGGATTTTCTTTGAGCTATTTATTTTTTCCGTCACCCACCGGTTGAACAAATCCAATTCTTGATCTNATTTAGCTTATTTTTCCCTTGATAATATATTTATATAATATGTGTAGTTATACTATATTTCATGTCTTTGGTTTTTGGATATAGTTAGTATATTCTATGGAAAAGGGTATGTAGATTCCATAATATTCTAGGTTTATGGAATCTACATACCCTTTTCCCTTCAATTGTAGCTATAATGTCTCTCTCTTTTCATTGATAAAGATATGGAATTGCTCTTGAAACTCAACCCTAATCGGTGAAATGATAGTAATTGATTGCTATATTCCCTGCTTTAGCAGGGACTAATAAGATACATA